>CM055267.1:15786478-16096779 GCA_029237695.1 Conchocele bisecta | reverse complement strand
GCGTCTCACGGTTAGTCGAGGCAGCCTCCAATCGAGCTTCTCTTTCGTCCCGCAACGACCGCAGGAGTTTGTTGATCCGCTCGGTAGATTCTCTATTGCCCCGTGCTTCCTTTATTTTTCTTTCTTCTAGAGCGATATGTTTGTCCAGCGCTGAGAGTTTGGAGAGGTTATTGACTAGTTCGCCCCGAGTTGTTTGCAGAACCTTATCGAGTCCCCGAGTTCGCGAAGATAACGGTGGGTCAAAATTCGTGCCGTTTATTTCGTTGACCGTGGTTTCAATCGTGTTAATAGCGTCGGTGGCTACGCGAGGGATCTCACTAAGCTCGATCGTTTCTCTAGTGGCGGCCTTCTTCGCCAGCGTTTTGTCGGTAGCCTGAAAGGTTTTTATTATTTTTGTAGGCAGCGGCGCCTGAATGTCGTCGAGCACTCCGAGAGCTCGAGCGAGGAGTGTTCCATATCGCTTCAATGAAGAGGGTCTGAGGAACTTGTTTGGGTGGTTCTTGTACGTCAGCAACTTCCAGGTGTTGCCCCATTTAACCCACAGGTCTCCTCTTTTTGTGCTGCGGAACTCCAACGTGGTATTGATGCCGTGTTTAGACACTATACTCTCCCACCGTTTCATCAGAGTATTCGTTTTCTCGATAAACGCCAGCTCATTCTTGGAGATTCCCTCAGGAATCTTGGCACCGCCCGCCCATGCCGGAGTTTTGGATTTGGCCTCCCACGTTTCGAAATGTCTACTCGCCTCGGGCCGGTGCTCTATGAAGGCCGTTTCGTCCTCATCATCGAAGTAGTCATCACCGTCCAAGCCCTCTCCGCGCTATATGGATAGTATCATCAACATAATCATCATCATAATCATCATCATCGAGGTAATCGTCTCGGTCGCCCGTAGTGCGATCGAATTCGTCCATGCCAATATCGAGACCAGCCATCTTTAATAATTATTATTATATTAAAGACAAAACAATACAGGTTTAATAGTTTCAATAAAATTAATTATGTCTTCGAGTCAATACGGTCGCAAACTCAATCCATACCGCAGACTGCGTGAGCCCCTCGGGGCAAAAGGCGTGAGACAGAGTGTCATTATTACGAACAACCCATCGACGATCGACCAGAACCAGCAGCTCTTGGTCCGCTTCCCCAACCTCGGTGCTAACGACGTCATTGTGCCGTGGACTGTTCGCCTCGCTTTCACTATTTCGCTGACGTCGACGGACGCGGACCGAACCGTCGTTCAGAACCTTGGTCGCGCCATAGTCAAGAAGACTATGATAAAGATTTCTGGTAATGAGGTGATGTCGATCGACGACAGCGACGTCTACCATTGCTATGAGGACCTGTGGAAGACGGCACAAGAGTGCGAAAACGCCGTCTATCAGGGTATTGACACCATCAAATATAAGAACGTAACCAGACTTAGAATCGGGGCTGCTAACAAGGCAGATAACAACGCGAGTGACAATGCGGTCGTGGGCGCTTTCGGCAACCGCTTCTACATTCCGCTCGACTTTGAGTTGCTGGAGAGTCACATGCCCTACTATCAGAGCGCTTTGGCTGACCGCCTCGAATACGAATTAACGTTCAACGACTACGGCCGAGTTATCATAGCCAGCGACATGTTATCGACGTATACGATCGATAATGTTTCGCTGGAGTACGACATGGTCACAATGCCCGAACTCGCGCGATTGATCAGAACCCAGTACGCCGGGCGCGTTGCCATACTTTACGACCGAGTTCTTCGCCATCGCACGATGACGAAAGACAAAGGCGACACATTGTGGAATATTAACGTCAACGTACCCGCCCGCTCGATGAAAGGTATACTGATGCTGTTCGAGGAGGCTCGGTTCGCGTTTGGTGTTAGAAAAACCGACAAATTCTATAACCCCAAAATCACGAAGGTAGAGGTGACGATCGAGGGAGTACCCAATCAACTCTACAGCGCGGGTCTTCGCGCGCACCAACAGTGGGATGAAGTAAGAAAGCAGTTTGCTGCCGGCTCTAAGCGGTCTCCGGAGGTTGCAGCAGTTGCCAAAGACCTGCAGCTCTCGGCCGTCTCCCTCGCGGAGTTTCTGAATACCAAATACGCGCTATGGCTAGACATGCGAGCCAGCGACGACGACCAAATACACGGTAGCGGACGCCAAGTTGAGAACGCTAGCGAGGGTGTGACGATCCAGATAACTAAAGAGGCGGATGGAAATGGGCCATTGAACGTGTACTTATATATAATTACAGACGCACAACTCAACATCGAAGATGGTCGATACGTATCAGCGATCTACTAAATCTAACGATTTATTAATAAAAAAATCATCTTAAGAATTAATTAAGAAATCTAGCAATCAATACCAATTCACGATTGGAGATGCTCACTCTGCCATAATATGTGGGCAGACAGGATGTGGAAAAACGGTTTTCATCCTCGACATGCTCGAGGAGTCCTACCGCGATGCCTTTCGTCACATTGTGATCCTGTCCCACTGTGCGGCACAACGATACTTATCAGCGGCGAACGTGGATATGGACCGACCCTGAGGTATACGTTATTGACCCGGGTGATAGGCTTCACGATTGGTTGCGTGGTTTATACCAAAGATTCCAGGGTGAGCCCACCCTATACGTGATTGATGATTGCTCAGCCAAGGCGGCGATGACCAAAAAGAAGGACATGCTCTCGGAGCTCGCATTTTCTGGCCGCCATGCTAGGCAAAGCGTATGGATATCCACTCAAAAGTACAACGCCGTCCTCAAGGATCTGCGCGAGCAAACGAAATGGGTCGCCCTCTTTCACTGCAAGGACCGAGACTCATTCGATGACTGTCTTCGAGAGAATGACGTTATCCCAACGCGCGAGGAGCGCCTGGAGGTTCGACAGATGCTTTCGGAAACTAAGCACGCCAAGCTTTTGCTAAAGACTGATCAACCAACTGCTTACGAAGTTATCAATTAATTAATTAGCAATTACTTAACGCTCGTTAGTAATTGCCGAGTAAATGCTTAACAATGCTTAGCAATTGCTGAACAATGCTGAACAAATGCTTAACAAATGTTGAACAAATGCTGAACAATGGTTAACAATGTTAACAATTTGGTGCTCCGCTGCGAGCTTTGTTGCGAGCATAATGGTGATCATAAGTATCGGGTGGTGCGCTTGGCAATATGTTAAAGTGATGAGACTTGTTAGAATAGTTAAATTACTAATTTTGAAAAAAATGAACTGCGACGAACTTCTCGATCAGCTAATGGAAGAAACCTCAACTCCGACTGCCAACAATAATGATCCGACAGAGCAATCGGAATCGGGGGTTGGTATTGGGTTGAGTGCAACGACTCCGAATGAAAATGAAAATGCGGCGCGACGAGAGCGGCTAGCTGCGCTGGTTGCTGGGGGACAATCGGAGCATTATCTCGGTAGGCGTCTCTCAGTTTTTTCAGGTGGATAAGATGTCAGATGCGGAGATCGATAAAATGTATGCGCGATACGAATCCAAATTGGGAGCAGAGATGACAAAAACTCTTGGATCGGCGGCTATTCATTTGTACGCTACCACCGTTAGTATACTTCTCCCTATACCAAACACCGAAGGGTTGATTCACGATCTAGAGACTGACCCTTTTATAGGACACACACTTAGAACAGCCTGCTGCTCAATTTATCACAAGTTTGGAATGTACTTAGCTCCGCTGACAACCGCGTTGACCACGGGTAAACACTGTCAATTTGGACATATATGCCCACGAACTATAAGCCCTGAAAATGATGACACAAGACACACCCACGAGAGTGACGGAGTTGAACCAGATTGCTCCAACACAATCGAACCAGAGTGTTACTCCGCCACTGGATGACATACCGCATATAAAAAATCCCAAAAGACAGGCAGCTGGGCGGGCGGCGGCTGCCACCCGAAAAGTTAAACAAGATAAAATACTCGCCGAGCTTCGAGAGGCTAAACAGTCGTTGCAATCGGGGACGGAGACAGCAAAACATCTGAAGACAGAGTTGAGTACAACAACACCCCCAATTCACGAATTGGAAGCACACTCAACATCCAATCGAGGTTGGGCGAATCCGATTGAACCCAAATTCGTGAATTGGAGTTGGGTTGTTCGTGGTGGTCTGGCAGTTGTTGGTGCCCTGTGCGTGTGGAAATACCCCATATTATCGAAAAAACAACCAGCCAGTGTTCAGAAGAAAGTTACGAAACACCAATCGCGATTGGATGCGCCCCATTTAAACATTGATCGCGACCCCTTTTATATGCAATAATTATAACAATGGCTGAACAAGATGGTAAAATGTTAGTGAATGCGCTTTATCACGCCGTGGTGATATCGTGTTTCAGTATCGGGTATGCTCGACTATCAAAGATGGCCCTAGGAGGAACCGCTCCCAAATTGGACTTTACTGTGAGAGACGTAGGGCTCGCGACCTTAAATGTAGCGGCCGCAGTTTGGACCCGAGATTATCTAGTTAAAGCTGGAATTCTACCAGTTATATATGGAAATAAATGGCTTCAATCGCAGTAATAGTAGGTGGTGCGCTTGTAAACGCATTGGCGTTCAGCGGTAGCAACTTTATATTCTCTAAAATGAAAGCTCGAACGTGATGAGGAGCGTAAGCGTCATGATTTAGCTGTAGAACAACTCAATAGCGCAAAGGAAGCGTGGTCGAAAAAACGAACCGCCCATCTGGACTGGGTCAATGAAGAGCTTCGCCGCGAAAATCACGCCGCGCAAACTTTTCAGAACGTTGAAGAAGCCAACCGCGAGTACGCGCTGGCATATCCGCACAAAAGTCTCGATCCAATGGATCGCGAGCCACAACTTTCAGATTTCTATGTACCGTCAGAGGCCCAAAAAGACGTGAGATCGCGTTCATCGTCGTGGGAATGGGTGTGGTTGGGCTCGTCGGCTACTATATTCAATCGAGATTTTAAATTAATTAATTAAAACCTTTTTTTTTTTTATATATATATATATATAGAACGATGTTAGTTGACGAACTTTATGACGCTATGATCGATGTAGGCTACACTGCCCAAAAACATCGTTTTGCCTGGTGCAAAGAGTATGATTCGTCTGGCCCGAGATTGTCTCGAGACGTGGCGCGAGGACGAAAAAGCGGCCACCCTTTTCGCAAAGCGGATGTTAGATTCCTCCGAGTTAGATTCCCCTCTCCTGTTCCAACCCAAACGCGATTGGGGCTGCAGCGAAACTTCCAACAAAGGTTTATTATTAACGACGCAGTTACCGGACGAACTGG
This sequence comes from Conchocele bisecta, assembly GCA_029237695.1. Taxonomy (NCBI): domain Eukaryota; kingdom Metazoa; phylum Mollusca; class Bivalvia; order Lucinida; family Thyasiridae; genus Conchocele; species Conchocele bisecta. The sequence continues at coordinate 16,091,501 of CM055267.1, read as the reverse complement.
CGAGGGCATGTTGGAGATTGTCCGATATATTAGAATACTTCGCATACGATGAACACGCGCAAACTTGATACCAAATCCTCGTTTCGCTTAGCGCGCAAGCTGTCGAATACATACTATAGCCCACGCGGCTACTGGAAGGGACTCGCGGCCATCAAGAACCTCGCGGCGGCGACCAAGGTTTCAGAAAACGCTGTCAAGGAATGGCTCAAGAAGCAGGCCATCTGGCAGATCTATTTACCCGCGCCTCACAATATTCCGCGCCCGAAATTCGACGTGCCGGTACCGAACCAAGTTCACCAAGCGGATCTCCTGTTTCTACCTCACGATCTCGTCGGTCGCAAAACGTACAAGTACGCACTGACAATCGTTGACGTAGCGAGTCGTTATAAGGGGGCTGAGCCGTTGGCCACTAAAGAGTCTAAGGAAGTGGCCGAGGCTCTTTCCCGAATATATAAGAGGAGTCCTCTCAAATGGCCGAATCTTCTCCAGGTCGATCCAGGCCGCGAGTTCATGGGTGCGGTCTCTCATCTATTGTCTAAGCATAAAGTTTCTATCAGACGTGGCCGCGTCAACATCCACCGGGACCAGGGGATCGTGGAGCGGTTCAATCGAACCCTGGTTGAGAGACTGTTCGGACACCAATACGCCAAAGAACTTGTAGAACCTCATTCGCGATCGACCGAGTGGGTGGCCAGACTGCCCGCCGTGGTCCCCGCACTGAATGGAGAGGTGACCAGATTGATAGGTAAGAAGCCTGTAGATGCTATCAAGTTTAAAAGGGTGACGAGCAAGCCCTCTGCCGTCTCGCGCGGGAGACCCGTTGGTTTAGAGGAGCAGCGGCTTCCATCAGATATTGACGTCCGGTACCTCTATCAACCGGGAGAGCTCGAAGGTGGCAGCCGCCGCGCGACTGATCCCGTGTGGTCTCTCAATGTATATCATCTAGATCGATTTATTACCAAACCTGATGAGCCCGTGCTCTACTATTTGGATGATGGGCCATCTCGAGGGTTTGTTCGCGAAGAACTTCTTATGGTGCCTTCTGACACCCAGCTACCCCCGGATCGTTAGATTCTTTAGAGATGTTCTGTATGTATTCCGTCTGGTAACACGCCTCTTTTATCGTAGTATGCCGAGAGTCCTAATTTTGTTGACATACGTTTTCATAACGCCGTCTTTCATTTTAAATCCTCTATTTTGTGCTACATCTATAATGTGTTTTCCATCTTCTGTAGTTTCACTTAGTACTCGTTTATATCTATCCCAATTTAAATTGTTAGTTCTCTTGGACATTCCTTTCGCAGAGTTTTTATTAATTTTAATTTGTTCCAAATTATCTTTAGTGAAATTAATTTTTTCTACGAAATAACACTTACTAGATAACGCTATCGCCCTATCCCCGCTAAATTCCATTTTGAAAAGTCCGGGCTCTCTTTCGCTCCATTTATCCCAAGCCAACCATTTATTTTTTTCTTTTTCAAACTCGTCTAGTAAGTTAGGTCTAATCAATTCCTCTATCGTTTTTACACTAACTCCTATATACATACTATCTGTATCCATCTGTATTAATTCAAAGTCTTCTCTTTTTATGTATTTATCTAGAAATTCGTAGTAAAATTCCAACATTCTCAATTTAGCTAGTTGATAAACCGCTATTCCACAGTGGAAGGGGCTCTTTACTGCACACCGGGGTTTTCGGGAAGATATTTCATACGCATCTCCTATCTCTTCCAGATCGTCAAAGAATGCAGATCTTAATGCTTTGTCAACACAGGTTTCGTCTTGTGTATATGTCGTATTTAAATGTCTCTCTGTTGCCTCTATCATTTTTCCACAACACGAGTTTCCTAATAATTTCATTATGTCGGCTACTGGTTTCTTATTTTTTTCTACATCGCCTGTTCGTCTTGCGGCTGTAACATCTTTTGCGAACCATTCGAATGGTTTTCCGCTAATATAATCTATAACACGATGAACTCCAGTTATTTCTAGGCCGTGTTTTAAATACCATTTCAACAGTGGCGCGTACAGCAATACTTTAGTGGCGGTCATAGATCCCACCAATTTTTTTCCATCTCCTCTTGTTCGGCCAGTATCGTTTAAATATTTTAACATGTGTGTGGGAACTTCATCAACCTCTACTTCTCTGTTTATAAATATTGGGGACATTTCAGAAAACTTATGTTTTAAGTTGTGTGGAACTTCTATATCCACCTCCGCAAACCCAAACCAGTCTCCAGATAAAACTCTTTTACAAAACGTTTTAATACATTTAGGGTTATGTGGGGTATCTATATGGTGTATAGTTTCTCTCCCACACGGCATCTCTTTATTTAACGTAGATAAATATAACGCGTTTGCATCGTAACCCAAAACAGCCTTGCAAGGTTTGTTAATTCCTGTGGAATTAGATCTAATATTTGAAACACCAGCTTCTGCATATCGTGTAAATACTATTGATGGACCGCCAACTAGAGCGTCCTTCATCATTTCGTATGTTTCTTCTTTTGGTGCATATAGAGCATCCTCCGGTATAATCGTCTTTGAAGATTTTTGTTCTTTAATGGTTCTTCTCAATAAATATTGTATAGCTACTCCAGGTAGTGTTACCGCATCTTTGAAAATATCCACACCTCTGTGTTTATAAAATTACACACATTTTTTCCACCGCTTCTAGGAACGGTGCTACATCTAAATCGTTATAATATTTCAACCAATCTCTGAAAGTTTTTCATATTATTTTCTTCGAAAATTCTACGACATTTACTTAATTCTGTTTCATCTATTAAACATTTTCCCAGATAGTTTGGAAATACCAATTCTCTATATCCGGTAGGTCCTGGGTAATCCAGTTTGTCTGGAGAATCGAACCACTCATAAGGAAAGAAAAGATTTCTGTCCTTTGCATTCGTAGGCTTTTATCCAACTATCATAACTTACACCAGGTCCTAGATAAAGTATTACATCAAGAAATCTAAACTCTGGAGTAAATAGAAATATTGTTGCGTTTGCACGTTTTCCGACCATTACTTTCTTTGTTGTTGATGCCAGTTCGCCTACTAGGTATTTCTTTATTAAGTTTATATCGTACTTACTGCTGTTAAAACCTATAACCGGTACTTGCTCTATCCACTGTTCGATCTTGGCGATTTGGTTTTTACGTAAATGTTCTGTATTAAACCTATATCTTGACCACACTTCTTCTCTTATAGCTTTTCCCCTGACTTTCAAATCTTCTACGATTTTTTCTGTAAGTTTTGCGGGATCTTTATCACAAATATGAGTTACTGTTCCTGAGAAATTATCTCCTATTCTAACGCTTACCGGAACGTGCTCGGCTTCGTACTCTAGATTATTACCGAGAGTTTCAAATTCTGGGTTGAGATATGCCTCAAAATCGTATACTATCTGATATGGATAAAGAGTAGTGTCGCAACCGATCTTTATGTCTTTACCAGTTCTTTGAAATTCGCATTCCCACATAACTACTAGGTTGAATTATTTGCTTTTTCTAATAAATGTATCTCTTCTCATAGTGGATGCGCGTTCTTCTTTTCTATGCTTTGCATGAATCTCACACCCGTGCCAGTACAGCCGTGATATTGATATACGGTATTGGTTTCTGGACAGTATCCATCTACTGGAGCTCCTAAAATCCATCTTTCACCCCCGTGTCCACACTGTTCGTGGTGAATGTGAATTCCCTCGCGCTTTTCCACAGAGTACATCCAATCGATCGCCCCATAACTGTTAGTACTTTTTGGGTAGAACGCTTTCTCGAACGACGAACGCGGGCGCTCTAAATAATTACCATCACATATTACTTTTGTCTCACCTCTCATACATTTTGGTCCGTGTCTCTTCATATTACTCGCTTTTGTGAATCTCTGTTTACAATTCTGGCAGGCGTAAGTTTTAGATAGGTTTTTAAGGTTTTTTATCAGAAATGCGTGATTATTAAACAGTCCTGTTGTCATTGGTTTATTACCTATTTCATTATAGTGTGCTGGTACCTTTTTCAACCACCATACGTCATATTTGGTCGGTTGATATACTTCAATACCTACCTTAAAAACCTCTTCAACCTTTTTTAGATCTGAAAAAGGAATTGGTGAAACAACATTACTACCGAAATATTGCTTACTAAGTTCTTCCGCTTTTTCTGTACATCTGTCAGGTCTGATATTTTTATCAAGGTGCATAGCTAGACACCTGAACAGACAAAGATCGTCATTATACTTATCTAAAGTATACATACCTTTTCTATTCCTCAACCATTCTGGAAGTTCTCCTCCTGCTGCTTCTTTGGATTGTAGTCCCAAATCTATTCCCCTACTACCCTGTATTAGCTTTACAAAAACCTCTACCCATCTTACAAACTTCCACTTTGTATTTGGTCTGTCTATTTTATCGGACATTATTCGTGTTTGCTCCTTATCTGACATCCATTTTTTAACGGTTTCATTGATGAAATAGTGGTTCGCTACACCGAGATTTTTATGAAATATTAGAGTTTTAGGTTTTCCATTTTTAATTTCTTCCATATGTTCTAGCTTGTAAGAATATGAATATCTCAAATAAAAATTTGTTGTTAGATACGGAGCGAGTTTATCGGACATGCGTTCGGACTCGTTGATGTCAATGTTTTTACGAAAGGATAATGTAACTACCCGTCTTCCATTTTCTACCTTTTCCAATGTTTCATCGTGAGCCCCCAATATTTCTTCACCTTTTTCCACTATCGCGCGAACTATAGATCTTTTATTTGGTATTTGGTCACCTGTGTTTTTAATTTGAGACAAATTATTTGTGCTTGAAGGTAATTCTTTAGAATTAATTACATTAGCCCTTAGCTCCGCAATACTTTCTTTTTGAATTCTGTTACCAACTTCCTCCGCTAGTGAGAGGTCTTTAAATGCCCCTCTTCTATAGGCGCGGGTAAACCGCTTCATAAACGCCTCATTCTTTGTGGCATTTATCAGCTTTGTCAACCCCCTAACTCTCAACCGTGTACTATAAGTAATCCCTAGAGATTCGGCTTCTCTTCTCAAACTTTCTATTTCTTTCTGGCGTTATCATATTTTCTGTAATATACTTTTGTATAACCTATAAAATTTATCTATTCAATTGGTCGTGAAAACATTAAGTTTTTTTTTACGTCCAATTGAATATAAACATATACATATACATATATAATGGAGTGTGAGACTTGTTGTAAAACGTTTACGCGTAAAGACTATCTACGAAGGCATCTACCGAGACGTAGAAAGTTTCCTTGTGCCCCCCCCCACAATTTCAATGTCCCAGATGCCCTTGTAAATTCGTTAGTGCCCAAACTCTTTGTAGACATAAGCAACTACGCTGTCAGGTGGCTAAAGGTGAACGCGGTAGACTAGAGTTGGTAGAATTAGTTGCTGATCTACGGAATAAATTAACTATAGTGGAACGTGATAGACTAGAGCTGGTAGAATTAGTTGCTGATCTACGGAATCAATTAGCTATATCGGAGGAGGAAAATATGGAGTTGGTATATAGACTATTGTGGGAGGACGCATTTAAATCGGAAACTTATTAGAAGAAATTCATAAAAATCCGTGGCAAAATTGAGGAGGTTTTCAACTACCATGTTTCAACTACCCCGCCTATAGTAGTTCCAAATACCATTGCGATAGACACCAATATAATTGGACTACAATTCGACATCGTAGAAATCAATTAGCTATATTGGAGGAGGAGGAAAATGCCGTGTTGTGAAAAAAACATGATGTATTTATGACAACGAGACAAAAATAAATCCTTTTTAGTACTATAGTTTTATCTGTTCAATTGGACGTGAAAACAACATGATGTATTTATGACACCAATTTTAGATTTTTCGTGGTTGGTGGGAGACAATTTCCTCGTTAACCAATTTTTGATTTTTAGGGGGTGGTGGGAGTAGTATATGGGGGTGGAAATGATACCACCGTAGGTGGTATCATTTTGACTCCCTATATACTACTCTACGGTGTTTTAAAAAACAATTAAAACCCAACCACCAATGAAAAAACCAAAAAAATAAAGAATCACAACCTACAGTAAATAAAAATCTAAAAAAATGCAACCTACAATAAATAAAAATAAAAATCTCAACGTACAATTAACAAAAACAGGGGCTGAAAATTCCAGCATTTGCTACTCTGACACTGGTTTTACCAGTATTAAATTAATTTAGAAAATGAATGCCTTGAAAATAATTATTAACAAATTTTAACCGTCAATTGGAATTTTCAATCCCTGTGGTAGTTATCTCTACAATGAAACATCCCCTCATTCATGAAGATAGAATGAAGCTACATAAATAATAAAAATTCTTACCGTCACATTTCTTTAAATTAGAGTCACGGTTCTCGGACGAAACACTTCCCAGGCATGATTAAATTTCATATATTTAGTTTTGAAAATACACATGTTTTTCCATAATCTTACCTGTCTGATAGTTTCACATTACATCATAGTGCTCACAAGGAAAACTATTTCAAACACCATGACAAATTTTGCACCCAACCCCTCCTGCTTGAAGAATTTACACACTGACGAATATGTATTTTGGAGATTAATACCCAAAATTTAACCGACGACAATTAATGCGTCCACAGTAAAATGTACATGTACGTTGCAAGGCGGTGCTCCGACGAGTCGACGGAGGATCCATACGTAGAAACAACAACTTGGGGACGTGTTTTGGATTGGGGCTGTATGGCTATTATTTGTTTGGCATAACATTTACAAATATTATTTATTAAATAATTATTAAGTAATTTTCATTTTAAATTGCAAAAAGTATAAATAAATAACAGTACAACCCAATTGTACTGCTATTTATTTATCATTTTTTGTTTGCAATTTGAAATGAAAAAAAAAAAAAATTATTGATGGATACCAGTATAGAACTCGCAAACCCAACTTCTGAAGTTCTAGTCGATAACACCAGGCCACGGCGTCAATGTAGAATTAGAAACAAAATATCCTACTATGTGCGTTCTTGGAGTTGTTTTGTACATTTTGGGAAACTTTTAAACTAACAACAACAACAATTGCTGGGCCGTCAGCGTCTGTATAATTTTTTTCTGGCTGACAATAACCCACAATTTATTATACAGATTATGAAAACAACAACAAGCATAAAATATTTTTTAAGAAAACAACAAGCATAATTTTTTATTTCAATACTATGACATGCAATGAATTGTAATTAACAAATAATTTACCCTCCTACAGGTTAACCTACGATAAATAATCAATGGACCTGCCGTCTCCCCCCCCCCCCTGTATAGATTTTACTGGAATAGCCTTCAGTAATTGCCAAAAGTTGATGTACAGGTTATATGTAAGGTGTCATATCGTACCCAGTCCAAATTTTCTGAGAGACATCGGCAGCGGATTCGCATGTTCAGGATCCGGGGGAATCAATAAGTGCCATTTTCTCGTGTCGCGTGGTCTACACTTTGCACAAAGTTTAAGGATTTTGCTTTTTTTTGTTATCTATATTAGGGCTAGACTAACTAGTTCGTTTCAGAAAGTTTTTTTCTATTCTGACATTTAGCCTTTCTGAGATGAACCCGATCCGCATAATTTCTTCGTCGAAACCAAAAATAGACAGTAAAGTAATATTTTCGGAAGAATTGATACCTGGCAGATTAATAAAGTATTTCTACATACTTATTCAGCTAAAATATGGGTTATTTATCGTGTTTTACACGGTTATTTAACGAAAACTCGATAAACTTAACATCATTGTTATTCGCATGTGTTACGGACGACTTCCGACTACTGTCGACTACTGCCGAAAACATTCGACCAATCGCCTGAATTAATAATGATTTATTATCCACCAAAATCGGAGAGCGTATAACATACTGAAACACGTGTTTCAAGAACAGTAACTCTAATCGGCTTACGGAAAATAATCGGAGAATTTACGGAGAATTACACGTGACTCGCGAGTGTCAACAATTTGAACGGAAAAGTTTTCAATCGCTTCAGAAAATATATAAAAAGGAAATAAACACGATTAATCGACCGATAACGACTTTATTTTAACAGATATTTGTTATTTATCATACAAACATACTTTCCATGGCGAAAATCAGACAGTACATGCCGTATTCGGCTCATAATCGACCATTGTAAATTTTACAATGGTCATCTACGAAGGAAGAATAGGCACCCGGGCTTGTCCATTAATGACTGAAAAATGTCCGATTGAAAAAAACATTATTTCGGAACAAGCTAGCAGGGTTATATCAGGGCCTCTCGTTAATATTATACCCAGTGTGTATATCGTATAATAAAAAACATTGAACGAAATCCGCCATGTGAGTTAGTACTCACATTTCAGAGCACACACATATCTATTTGGTAAACTTTGTGAAATTATGAAGGTACAATATTACACGGCGTGTCTCGTATGAGAAGATATATCGACAAACACAGTCTGATTAGATTGATTGATTATCGGTGTTTAACGGCCTATCAACAGCTAAGGTCATTTAAGGCCGGGCCAACGGGATGGATTTTCCCGTATTCAACCTGTCTACAATGAGGGAAATTCCCGAAATCAGAACTCAATATTTACATAACTATATATTCAGTCCTGAAATTAGAATATCCTGACCTGGTGCCAGGTCCATACCGCACCAGAGTCACTTAGCTCTGTAATATGATTAGCTATATTAAAGCTTATTACTTCTTAATGGAGCGTAACAGGACTTACAGTCTGATTAGAGTCTACATTGTTTGTGCTATTTAGAATTGTATGTTTTATTCATGGCTACGACGTGCCTCAAATATCGGCGAAAAGTCTGATTAGGGTCTTCATTGTTTAAGATTGTCAGTAACTCAGTCATTAACACTGACTACGTTGAATTAAAATTTGTTGTTTGATGGTTTTTTTTTATCAATATTTCATAACAAAGACATATTTTGACAGCTCTTGTAAATCTTCTTCATCAAAGACGATTCTCGTGTGATGCCAAAACATGGTTTTCAGTAACAAATACGATGACAAGCGACGACAATTTTCTTTCCCCGGTCTGTTAGGGTTAAGCTAGTATTACATTATGTGTTTACATTTCTAGTATTAAATCCTCTATTTGCATGGAAATAATTTCATAAAAGAGTCAATAAAACAAGGTGTTTCCCTAATTAAATTCTTTATTATTTATTATAACCCATACAGATAGTACGTGTATTGGAACTTGACACAGCTAATTAACTGTTTGTTTGTTTGTCTTGATCATATCCGGGGGACAGGAAATCATTATGACAACATCCTGGCCAAACTGGGTTAATCCCACTGCACATTACATCCAATCATTCACAACTTCCGCCTCGACTTGCGTGGCCTAACATTGCTTACTACCCCATAACAAAACAGCTTTTTGACCAACATTTTATTTATGATCCGATCGTCCTGAAATTTGGCACACATGAAGACTATGTAATTGTGGATAATAAGTTAAATTTTGAGCTTTTAAATCATTTTAGCCTTTGTTCCAGGCAATTTTTTCTCTGACTAGTGCCGTTCACAGTAGTTTATTCTTATGTTATATACTCTTGAGAATATGTAATCAATAGATCATCAATATTTCTGTTTTTTAATAAGTGTATATCTTTCTGGTTGTATGATAGACATTTGTTCTTTCTATAAGGGTTCCAGAAGAAGGCCATGTACCTACTAATGGACATCAGAGACATGCTGAAGACGAAGGGATTTGCAACAGGTAGTGAGGGAGTGGGCAAGCTGCCCTCGCAGACGGAAACGCTGGAGGAGCTCCAGAGACTGGATGCAACACTACAGACATTAGAAACAAGAGACACTATGGTTAGTATGCACATTGAGATCATTATTTTTTCTATGTACCGCATTTATGGATTTTGAGAAACAAATGGTTTTCGAATTGATTGAGTTGTTGTTTCCTTATTTTTTTAAAAATTGAGATAAGCTAGTGACAGGTGTGTAAACTAAAAAAATCTAAATGAAAAGTCATGCAGAGCATGATGTTATTAGCCGATCAAATCAGGGTAAAGTGCATCGAACATATGTAGGTGTCTCTGGTAACATTGTCAATGGTAAACTATTTTCGACCACAGTTCTGTACCCAGCGTTGACATTTTTCTCGATTTTGTGCAGGTTTTGGAAACCCGTTCTCAAATCCATCCAATAGCAGCAATGCCATAGCAGCAATGTTTTGTTGTCACCATTATGTTGCGAAATATTCCAGCGTAACACTGTACTGTATGCTCTATTTATCTACAAATTACACTCCGCAATACACAAAGTTGTAGTCACTGTGTGTTTGTCCGAATTCTGTGGCAGCACGCTAGTGGGCGGAGCTACCAGGGCTATATATATCTAGCGGTTACAGTGTCATCTAAAAATAGACGCAAGCTCCTGCGTATTCAGGCAAATGCCCAGATTGGCCTAATGTGCCCCATCCGTGATTTTTTGCGCAATGTCGGGCGCAAGACAATCAATAATTTGCGGCATTGACAATAATTAAGGGGGATTGCCGCAATCGCGCGTGCTGGATGCATCCCTGCATGATACGTAAACAAATCAAAGTTGGCTATGAAGGGCAATTCTTCGTTTTGATTGGTGGAAAATTTTGTGAATATTAACTAGCGTCAAATGACGCGCATACGCGATCCAATGGGATAAACCCGAGATGCTGGGATAAACCCAAAAATGCTGGGGTTGCTAGTAAGGAGATTTTGAGCTGAGGTCGATTATAAATTAGCCGAATAAACACATTTTACGCGATTATACGTGGCTGAAACTTGTTCTGTTTAATAAATAAAAGCTTTAAATTAGCCCAATAATCGGCGTATGTTGGCGTATATGGCCATTAGAGCCAACTATGGACTTCAACAACAATAACTTCCGGGTTAAATCTCTTCCGGCGTTCAGCTCATTACGTATTAAAAATTGTCTTATTTGGCTATAAGTAAAGTTTTAAACGGAGATAATTGCCAAAAATGCAATCTTTATCGGTTGATGCAATTTGGAAGTGATACAGAAAAATTCGCGTTCGTAGATTACCGAATAGCGGAGAAAAGGGTTGCTACAAACTTTTTCAGAATTCGATGGATAACCAATATATTAGCCGATCTATAAATAGATCGGCTAATAATAACACAGCATAATTATTACCAGTTTTCTATGACTATTCTAAACACTGTACAGGTGTAAATATGCACAATAAATTAGAAAAGAGCCTTGTGCCAATTTATTTACTTTCTGTTGTCTATGGAATTGTATGAAAAACTAAAAAGTACTTTTTAGCTCGCCTATACTATGTATAGGGGAGGTATTGTGATGTTGGCGTCGGCGGCGTCCACTGTGGACACATATGGGTTCAAAGTTTGCATTTAAGGTTTGTGTTTTGGTTTTGGGGGGGTTACATCTTCACTACGCATAAACCATATTTCCACACATACCCTTTACACCCATTCTGACCCTGGGGCATGGTCATGGTCATGTTTGGAGGGTTCTGGACTTGGGGTTTAAGGTTTGCGTTTAACATTTGGTTTTCATTCTAACATCACTAATAACATTGATAGCTTTCATATTTTATTTGTACCGTTAGTAAGAATCATCCATTCATCCACACTCACCCTTACACCCCTCATGACCCTTGGGAAGGTCAAGGTTATGTTTGCAGGGTCCTGGACTTAGGTTTAAGGTTTACGTTTAACGTTTGGTTTTCTTTTATTCCAACTTCACTAATATTTCATTGATAGCTTTCATATTCCATGTATACCTTTAGTAAGAATCACCCAACCATCCACACTCACAGACACCCCTATACCCCTCTTGACCCTAGGGCAATGACAAGGTCATGTTTGGATGATTCTGGACTTAGGTTTAAGGTTTACGTTTACTGTTTGGTTTTCAGTATAACTTCACTATTATTTAACTGATAGCATTCATATTTGCTTTATGCCTTCAGTAAGTATTGCCCATCCTTTCACCACACATGCTCTGACCCTTGAGCGAGGTCAAGGTCATTTTTGGATAGTCCTAGCCTTGGGTGTAATGTTTGCGTTTAACGTTTGGTTTTCATTCTGACTTCCCTATTATTTCATTGGTGGCTTTCATATTTAATTTATACCTTTAGATATTTGTTCTAGGTATTGGCACTTATGAAACTGTGTATAGATATGGCGTTTAAACCCTATTAGGCGAGCTTGTGACGTCTTTCTGACAACTCTTGTTATTTAATATGTTCAGATTGCTGGATTGTCCAAAATCGGAGGGGTAAACGGGAACCATGTCATAAAGAAAATAATGGAAAGGTAAGTATTTCTTTATCTTTGTTTAAGAATAATTTCAACTCAATTGAGTACCTCGAGATCTATTGGGAACTGTTTTACTAGTATATACTGAATTAAAATATAAACATGTTTATATATCATTTGAAAGGTAATTGAATGAACTAACTAACTTTGAGTCACATTTGGTTGTACTCTAGCATAATCCTTGCCTTCTAGTCCTTAAAAAAAAATGTAATCACTTTACATATTCAAAAAAACATATTTAGAAAACAAATAATTTTATTAAAGAAATTCTTCTTTTACTTTTTCAGTTATTGCATTTCAAGAATAAATATGACACCAAAAAGAAAATGACCTGTGTTTCCGCTAACGGTGTCTCCAATGATAGGGTCGGTCGTGTATAAACTTTATTTTGTTTTTAAATTTTATTTCTCCAAGCAACAATTAACCGCTGATGGTGTAAAGCATTTTAGCTGTTTAGCGATGTCCGACATTAACGGTTTTCCGTATGTTGCAAACTAGATCGAGAGGAGATGGAGCTGATCCGAGATGACTCCTGACATGGGCTTTGATATAAAGGCCATACTTCGGCACCATTTTTTATACGACCGCTTTGAAAATAAACGGTACGTATTATGTTTTACCGAACGGCGGGCTGGCGGCGGACAGATAAATTGCATAGTTTGTGTACACAACTCCTTTGAAACTGCTCAGTGGATTGATCTGAAACTATACACACGCGTTCCACACATATTGAAGATGTGCACCTTGGTGTTTTTATGCCGAAAACATTATTTTTTAACAAAAATGTCACCTTTTAAACCTGTAGAGTCGGCATAAAAAAATAGGGTCGATCAGGTTAGCAGAAACACAGGAGATTTTATTTTTGGCCTGAGGATTGTGCAAATTGAGTTGACAGTATTTTGAATAACACGAAAAAAATAAATTTTGTATTTTTATGCTTCTTGTATAATTGTTGTATAATTCATAGGCACTCGGGGGGGTTAGGGGGTTGGGGTTAGTGTTGGGGTTAACCCTAACCCTCCTACCAAGATCAAGGTCACAGTCATTTGCTGACCTTGGTTAAAGTTTTTCTCAACTGCTATAAACCAAACAATTTTCATCGCAGATCTCCCGTACTTAATTGGCACATACTAACAACATGTCAACTTGATTACTTCCACTCACCCAATCCTGCCAGGTTCAAGGTCAAGGTCACTTACAAAGTTCAAGATCAAATGATGACTTTGTTCAAATCAAATTTCAATGGAAACCCGGGCGAATCTATGTTTTACTAACATATCTTGTTGTCTTATTTTCAGGTTAATGACAAATTAACTTATGGGTTTCTTCAACCTGAAGGGGAAGAGGGGCAAACTTGCCTTTTCAAGTCTTCGACTATACAGTGTCGTTAAAGGTGTGTATGCATCGAAATGGAAACATTTTCAGATTTTTTAAACTGTTCCATAGAAATGGATGCTAAGACAATTGACTGATACAACAATACACTAATATATTGCATTGCAGCTAATCAATATAGCTACAAAAACGCTATTAGTGTATCAGTACAGTATTTATATGAACTTGTACTGAATCTATGTTTGCTGTGTATATATTTCTTACTCTTTATACGCCCCTCATTTACGGCGGAATGTGTTGTGGTATACCCTCCATCCATCGTCCCTTCGCCCCCTCGTCCGTTAGACGTTACATTTCTGTGTGATAACTTTAGTAAATACTGTCCGATTTCAAATATTTTGTAACATTAATTATGCAAATTGTAAGATTGTAAGCTTTGACAATATTGATTATACTGGATGATCATGACTACGCTATTTATAGGTCATTTGTAGTTAAAGGGATACTAATGTTTAGGGAGAGTTTATCCAACATGCTGTAGGTTAAATTGAATAATGTAGTGAAAATCCCATCAATATAGTTAAATTAGTTTTTGAATTGAAAGATAATAGACGACTCACGTTTCTTTAGTTTCTCACACCCCTGCTATTAGATACAGTACCAAATGACCAAAAAGACAGGAGTGTGAGATAACTTCACGGAGTGCAAGATAGCTTCATGTGAACCTATCTTTTATTGTAGTTGAAATCCAATAAATGAACTTCATTCAAAACAACACGCCAAATGTTATATGCCTACGGAGTGTCATTCCATCTGCGCTGAAAATATATGACGTCAAACGCATACTGTGATGTCATCACATTTGGTGCTACTCCTTATCATTCGTTTGTCATGACGTCACGTTTAGCGGGAATTTGGCACGCTGTACTGTGCGCTAACACCGACTGCTGACATAGTTTTATAGTAGTGTATTGTGCATTTTCACAGCGCATTAATAATATTGTGGTATGCGAGAAATATGTTCTAACATTGCGTGTTCTGAACCCGTTTATCTCGCACTCTTGATAGAAATTAACATCTTACACTCGCTACGTTCGTGCAAGATGGAATTACTATCACTCGTGCGAGATAAATGGGTTCAGAACAAACAATGTTAGAACTTATTAATCCCTATGATTAATAGTTGTATATTTTATTATACATTTTAATATTTCAACAGAGAGTGGGATGAAAGCTCTGCCAGCCATGACAGAATTCGAGGTAGATGGAGCTATGAGCTACTGTATGAAGTATGCTCCGGACCGACGTGGCGGTAGGGGGAGGAAACGGCAGGCGGACACTTCAGAGGGCCAGAGTCGATGACTGGTGTATATGTCTTTGGTCTGACATTGTATATAAGTTCTGCCATAAATAAATAATCAATACATGTATATACTTGTGATGTGTTTTGTTTGATACAGGAAGTGTCGCACATTTCATTGGTTGGCAGGAGTCCATAAATTCAGCTTTGTAATCTCGGTGTTAGATGTAAGTTTACGGGTGTTAGATGTAAGTTTACGACGGTCGTAAACTTACATCTAACACCGAGATTACAAAGCTGAATTTATGGACTCCTGCCATGTCTAACCAAATTCCAACGTCCGAGTTACGTTGGATTTACGTTAGATTTTGGTTGTATATGGCAGTTAGATAGACGTCACTTTGATGTAAATCCAACATCTGGGTCTGACGTAAATCCAACGTAAATCCAACATCTGGATCTGCCGTAAACCTGACGTAAATCCAACGTAAATCAAACATCAGGATCTGACGTAAACCTGACGTAAATCCCAACGTAAATCCAACATCTGGATCTGACGTAAATCCAACGTCAGGATTTGACGGTGTGTCAACGTTATTTTCTGACGTAAATCCATCGTCAGGGTCCGACGTTGGATTTACATCAGAAAATGACGTCTATCAGACTTTCATATGGAACCAAAATCAAACGTAAATCCAAGGTTGGGATCCAACATAAATACAACGTAACGCTGACGTCATGTGCCCACTGGGTTAATTACCTGTTGGCGCGTGACTTGGCGCGCGTATTTTCCAATTCAGTGCACCCGGGAATTTTTAGCGATACAGTGTTATCTGGCTGTGATATGATGAAATAGGGCTGCTCAAGTACAATGCAACCAGTCAGGGACCATGCATACCATTTATCCAGCCACAGCTAGCTACATTATTATAAGACCAATCTATGTTTACATGAACGTAACCGCAATTTGACAAAACAAAGAATTTCTTCTGGAAAACATATGCACGTTTACTATGTCCAATCATTTTCTATTTATTTGAAATAGAAAAGAAGTAAATTTGTGTTCATTCACGTAATACTACCCATGTGAAAATTTAATATATATAATTTTAATTGTGTTTATATGTCAAAGAACAAAATATATATTAGACAAGTGAGATATTGTATGTATTTTATTAAAGGTACATGCCCACTCAGTAGGCACAGAATGTACTTTATATCAGAGACATCACCGGAGACATTTTCTGGCAAAATACACATTCATTCACCATTATCCCACGTATTGATTGGCATTATTATAAATGTTATATCAGACAATTATTTACCCACTGATATCAGGGGGGATAACCGTGTTTTCTTAAACAGTCTACAGAAATTACTACGGACATTACTATTTATTATCTGTATTTATTTTTTAATATGCAATGATCAAAACTGTATAATCTGTCGAAAATATTATTTTTTCAGGTGGCGCATTTAATTAGACGGAATCGAGCGTTGTTTAAACTTAGTCCTGTTCATATGCACAGGTCAAAATATGAACTGAAAATGGCGCTTTGTGTGACAGAAATCCGTACGCGGACGAATAAAAAAAATATTTTGTTATAAATATCACATATAGCGAAACAGCGGTAGCATCTACTGTTTTAATAATATGAATACATATTGTAATTAATGTTTAATAGTGATATACTTATGAATAATATACGATACTATGGTTTATACTCCAGCACTGTGTTTTAAGGCTGTGTGATTTGCCTCAATATAAGCTGGATTAATTAATACTTATATTCATGCGCTTCATGAGAACATCAATACATTTCAAATATACAAATATTACTTAAAGGGGTATCGATATGATACATTTTAATAATATACATATTGAAAACAATCGCTTACAACATAAGTTATTGATCGAAAATAGTCACTGCATCGTGACCTATTTGACCGCATTACCTATTGCGCGGGTACCTCATCATACCCCTGTTTACATAGGTAACTGGGGGTATAGTGAGGTATGCTCGCTAATACAATGTTTGCGTAATGTTCTTGGTCGTACTCGCCGTTTAGGCGCAGCACGACAATGGCTGCCCCCATGGAAATTTGCGTGACATAATATGCTATCTCCAAGGACTTTACCACAGGTGGAAGACTGGGACCCCCCCCCCCCTCCAACAAACAATTTCCGTACAATAGACACCGGAAACGGGTGGGTGCAGTAACGTTTTTCAAATGAGGCATTTATTGGGTCCTATGTCCCAGTCTTCCACCTGTGGACTTTACATGACGTATGCAATATCATTTACCGGCGACGTGTGCCGTTGTAGCGAATTGTCATTGTTTCTTGTATTATTTATAAATTAAATATAAATGTTTTGAAATATGACTAAGTAAATATTAATAATAATGTACATACATATGTGCATTGTGATGAAACAAAGAGAAGTTTCTGTGTGAGTACAATTGTAGCACGAAAACGTCAGGACTCGTGCGGTCCACTGTCCGCAAATATTGATAACGACGACGTAACGTACGTATTATCAAAACAACATCGATGCGACAAAGTGACGTCAGATATGTATCTCTGTTGGTCTAGAATGATGGTTTATCAGTTGAATACAACATTGGTTTATATATCATATTGTTCGAGAGAGATCAAATTTTCTAAGTATCAAGGTTGAAAACTCAAGATCCATAAAGGAGGTTTTCGCTTGACGCGTCACATATTATGTTCACAGTTTTGATGAGTCACGGCGGTTATCACATGGTGTGTAATACAATTCCCTCGTTATTGATACATACACGAGTTTACCAAATACGAAATTGTATTCACTAAATGCAATCTGACACACATAAATGAAATTAAATCCAAAACAGATACGCGTATAAAGCAAGGGAGACGCTATGTACATACTATAACGTTTACGACTACATGTACGTTTTTGAACTTTCACACTAGCGTTACATAACATTTTATCCATATACTAGCACACATCTACTGTACATACATGCATGTAAAATCTCGGTAAACGACATACTAACACAAAAAAGAAAAACATGTATCAGATCCATACGCGAACTGGGCTGCCGACACCACCAGCTCACAAGCTACTCAACATTGCTCGTTTCTGATCATTTATTTTCATAACAACCCCGAGAACGTACATTTATATTTTGGCATAAAATGGTAATTCAAATAGTCAATGGTTTACATACAATTGGTTTGTTTCGCTAATGGTATACGATAATACACTTATATCATATGTCATAACCAGCTGTCAACAACGACGTCAGCAAAAAGTATATTAACTTAGAAACATAATTTGTATATCAATAGTTAGAAAAATGAATGAGCTAATTGAAAATACCTGTGCATTTTTGTAACTATTCTTGTAAAAAGAGATTTTGCAATTTTCCCAACGAAAATCGAGAATAAAAATCACAATTTGCTATGTAAATCATATACAAAACTACCGACTATGTTTAAAACTAAAAAGGACGATCGAAACATCATCATAAAGTACAATAATTGAAGTTTAAAATGTGATTTGTGCATTTTCAATCGGTTGTGTAGTTTAATATTTACGTAAGAAAATGTAATAGTCTCCTATATAATTCCATATAAAAATCGCCGCTACTGACTAAATTCCATATAAAAATCGCCGCTACTGACATTCTACATGTAAGTTAACCTAACCCTAGCGGTTTCCATACTCTAAGGCTTATCCCTAATTTTAACTGATAACTAACCTGAGTGCTAGTCATCCTCTTATACGTATCACTACCTATGGTACTAGATACATCCCTAGGATTATAATTACAAAACTATTTTGATCGAGATTCCCTAAATTTGACCGCTGACATAATCCTAATGCTTTTCATTTATCTTAACATTAGAAACATATAGTTTTTCACCTGTTTGGATTGTTGTAATTGTATTATTTACAATGTAATCGGTTTTATTTCTAACTGCTGGTGATTTGTAACTGATTGAGTGTGATCATGGTACATTAAAAACTTTTCACTACACCTGCATACTAATGTTAATATCTTCTTACGGTGGCGTGGAGGGTTCGTGCACGTATACAACGTCTAACACGCCATTTTTGTCTCCCAAGGACAAAACCGTATACTTATCTGTTATTGTTTTCTACATAATATTGCCATATATTGTGATAGTGTGCGATATTTCAAATTGGCTATGTTATGTGAGAAATGTTACTCCTTTACATAGGAATTTCTGGCCTTTACCATGATCACAGAAGCAACAGAAGTGAAGTTTATATTATTTTGACATTATATTATTGTAACATACACTATATTATAATCTATGATGTGAGTTAGTAACGTGATTGTTCCAGCATTTAAAACCTTATTAAATCCTAACCACATGATATACAGTATGCTAATTTACAATACTACTCACCGTAATGTTGACAATACAACATGCAACTCCTGCTAACATTGTACATTTTCAAATACTAACTTCGATTGACCATATTTAACCATTATTTATTTGTTTACATGGCATTGTAACACCGTATTTACTGTTATGCCACTTTTAAACATAATATATTAACTAATTGTATCTATAATACACCCTATTATACATATTTGGAACAGTTGCGTTGCGGGTTCACTTTTATGGTGGTTTTGTCTTGCTAACAGAAATGTAATTTCAATTATTGTGCTCAATACCTCATGTGACAAATATGATGTTGACAGCGAAGTGATTTAGGTTGGTTTGTGCATGTGTTATGAGTGGTTACTATGGGAACCTAATATAATGTATGCACAAGCTTGGCAATTACACTGGCTGATAATACATATTTTTTATTTTTATCATATAACCATGTGCCTTTGATTTGTTAATGAGTCACATTGCATATATGTGGACAGTTTTATGTTATAAGTGAATTATAATATCAATTTTCCATAATAAAGTTGTTGGCATAAAATTATTAAACACCTATTTGTTGTGATATAGCCGTTTCTGTGGTCGTGTGGACAGGCTGTATTTTTCTAATAATACATTATGATTTCACTATTATTGGTAGACCAGGGAACGACTTTCCAGGGCTTGTCAAGAGCAGATACACTCATTGACTTGCTTTGGGTAGCGCATAGGTACTATCGCCGTATACCGGCTTAAAGTTAATATACGATTGTGCCGATGCTTGCTACGTGACACAGGTCTGGCTGAAGTCCGAGACAATTAGTTAGCCAAACAAAATAAAAACCCAACACATAAAAACTTATTGGACACAAATGTCATGTGATTCATTGGTGTAAGTAGTTGCCGTTTTATGAGTAGGTTTTTTTTTATTAGATTTCCATAGACTTTACATGGGATCACAAGAAGGGCACAACTACCTTCAATTGGCCGACTATTTGGCATTGCGTCCGTTCAACAGCAATTCGTAATATCATATACAGACGTACGGGGACGTAGACTTTTTTTTTATTAATTCGTTCCCACGAAATAACAATTCGTTCCCACGAATTAACAATTAGTTCCCACGAATTAACAATTCGTTCCCACGGGAACGAATAGTTAATTCGTGCGAACGATTAATTATATCGTGGGAACGAATTGTTAATTCGAGGGAACGTATTGTTAAATTGAGGGAAAGAATTGTCATTTCGTGGGAACGAATTGTTAATTCCACGGAACGAATTGTTATATCGTGGGAACGAATTGTTAATTCGAGGGAATGAATTGTTATATCGTGGGAACGAATTGCTAAATTGAGGGAACGAATTGTTATTGTTATGTATTTGCCAACATACATACACTGTCTACCTATAAGCCAGTATATACTTCTAGGCTGCTGGAATACACGGTATTTAAACCTCTACAATAGCAGCTACCGGGACATCGGTGTGAAGTTTGCAATAAGCAGTAAGTAGCAGTGAGATTAAGAGTATTCCATATATACTCCGGTGTGTGACAAGGATATTCCACCCGAGTGGTCAGAATATGTTGTCAGAAACGAGGCTTTGCCGAGTTTCTGACGACATATTCTGACCACGAGGGTGGAATATTCTTCGTCACACACTGGAGTATATCTGAAATACTTGTTCTCGCATACCTACTAAGTCCAGAATCATGTTTAGCCATGGTACGCCATCAACGAACCACCATGATAGTATAATACTAAATGTTTTTACATACATATATGCTATCTCCAATATAACCACTCAATCGCATTACCCGTATCAACAAATGGGTGTAAACCAAAGTTTACACCAACAAATTAGAGTCTCCTACATTGGATCGAAACATTTAACACATAACGGCCCAATAAAAATATGGTCTGAATACGCCCATGACAGATGTGTAAACCCAATTACTACATACACAAAATAAACATGATAAATAGGACGCAGTACGAGACAAACTCATATAAATATTGAAAATAGACCATATATCCTCAATTCAAATTTGTACAATAATGTTTACAGAATCATTTGATGTTTTTATTTTGAGTATTTATTGCAATTCCGAGACGCTGTCTTCAATTACGCAAATATCAGTCCGCCGAAAGTTTCACTCCGACGGACCGTTGCCGTTTTCAAGAAATTCTTGCTCACTGGATTATTGAACAAATATTCCAATCACTATCAACTGTCACTATACATATGTTTGGTGAAGAATCAACAACATACGAGGTAAATATTTTGCTGTCAATTACATGTGTTTTTTTTTAATACTAATCATGTATTCAGTATTCGGCCAACTGATTTACAGACGCACCTTAAACAACTCGTCCCACAAATTTACGCAAATTTGATAAAACTGGATAAAACATGAAATAAATAATAGCCTACATAACACATCCAGAGCGACGTTGTTGACATTGTTGTCGACTGACAGTACTGTGTAGAGAGCGTGTGTTTGTAAACAATGCAGACGACGTTTGGAAGCCAATACACAAAAAGTAGTTCCGGCAGTGTGTCACAGGTCAGCCGTGTTAGATAGCCGTATGAGACAGAAAAATCCCACATGGGCATGGCTTCGGAAATAACATTGAAATGGACTCTGGGCATGCGAGAAATAATTATCTCACTGCTGGCAGTGAGGTGTGTTTCACTGCTAGCAGTAAGCAACAGTGGGCAGTGATATGTGTCTCACTGCTAGCAGTAAGCAGCAGTGGGCAGTGAGAAGTGTCTGGCAATAATGTAAACTAAGTACGTGCGTAAAAACTTTAGACCGGACAATGTATATTTGCGTAACCTCTCTAATCCGGACCAAAATGTCTCCATGCCGGCTAGTGCTCTCAACTATGCTTAGCGAACCTCACTGTTACTGTTATTTCAGCTTGCTGGTATCGAAACGAGTTAGGCTGGAAATAGAAGCATGGAACAGCGCGGCCACCTGGTGTACGATGTAGGTCGAGTGCCCCTGTATGCGTTCCAGCACATCTCGCTTCCGGCTAGTGCTCTCACCTGTGATTAACGGCCACCCCATATACAACGAACGTCACTATTTGCTGCTATTATGGCGTGGGTGGGGTATTCAAACGAGTTAGACTTGAAACTGACACCTGGAACAGCGCGGTCACCCAGTACACGATACGGGCCTAGACCTCCCTTAATCGTTCCAGCATGTCTCCATGCCGGCTAGTGCTCTCAACTGTGCTTAGCGGTCAGCTCGAACACAGCGAACCTTACTGTTACTGTTATTTCAGCTTGCTGGTATCGAAACGAGTTAGGCTGGAAACAGAAGCCTGTAACAGCGCAGCCACCTGGTGTACGATGTAGGCCGAGTGCCCTTGCATGCGTTCCAGGACATCTCGCTTCCGGCTAGTGCTCTCACCTGTGATTAACGGCCACCCAAGATATAACGAACGTCACTATTTGCTGATATTATGGCGTGGGTGGGGGTATTCAAACGAGTTAGACTTGAAACTGAGGCCTGGAACAGCGCGGCCACCCTGTACACGATGTGGGCCTAGTCCTCCCGTAATCGTTCCAGCATGTCTCCATGCCGGCTTGTGCTCTCAACTGTGCTTAGCGGCCAGCCCGGACACAGCGAACCTCACTGTTACTGTTATTTCAGCTTGCTGGTATCGAAATGAGTCATGCTGGAAACAGAAGCCTGTAACAGCGCGGCCACCTGGTGTACGATGTAGGCCGAGTGCCCCTGTATGCGTTCCAGCACATCTCGCTGCCGGCTAGTGCTTTCACCTGTGATTAACGGCCACCCCAAATAAAACGAACGTCACCATTTGTTGCTATTATGGCGTGGGTGGGGGTATTCAAACGAGTTAGACTAGAAACTAAGGCCTGGAACAGCGCGGCCACCCAGTACACGATGTGGGCCTAGTCCCCCCGTAATCGTTCCAGCATGTCTCCATGCCGGCTAGTGCTCTCAACTGTGCTTATCGGCCAGCCCGGACACAGCGAACCTCACTGTTTGTTACTGGTTTATTTCAGCTTGCTGGTGTACTCGAAACGAGTTAGGCTATAAACGAGAAGCCTGGAACAGCGCGGCCAACCTAGTGTACGATGTAGGCCGAGTGCTCCTGTATGCGTTCCAGCACATCTCGCTTCCGGCTAGTGCTCTCACCTGTGATTAACGGCCACCCCAGATACAACGAACGTCACTATTTGCTGCTATTATGACGTGGGTGGTGGTATTCAAACGAGTTAGACTTGAAACTGAGGCCTGGAACAGCGCGGCCACCCAGTACACGATGTGGGCCTAGTCCCCCGCAATCGTTCCAGCATGTCTCCATGCCAGCTAGTGCTCTCAACTGTGCTTAGCGGCCATCCCGGACACAGCGAACCTCACTGTTGCTGTTAATTCAGCTTGCTGGTATCGAAAGGAGTTAGGCTGGAAACAGAAGCCTGGAACAGCGCGGCCACCTGGTGTACGATGTAGGCCGAGTGACCCTGTATGCGTTCCAGCACATCTCGCTTCCGGCTAGTGCTCTCACCTGTGATTAACGGCCACCCCAGATACAACGAACGTTACTATTTGCTGCTATTATGGCGTGGGTGGGGGTATTCAAACGAGTTAGACTTGAAATTGAGGCATGGAACAGCGCGGCCACCCAGTACACGATGTGGGCCTAGTCCCCCCGTAATCGTTCCAGCATGTCTTCAATCCGGCTAGTGCTATCAACTGTGCTTAACGGCCAGCCAGGACACAGCGAACCTCACTGTTACTGTTATTTCAGCTTGCTGGTATCGAAACGAGTTAGGCTGGAAACAGAAGCCTGTAACAGCGCGGCCACCTGGTGTACGATGTAGGCCGAGTGCCCCTGTATGCGTTCCAGCACATCTCGCTTCCGGCTAGTGCTCTCACCTGTGATTAACGGCCACCCCAGATACAACGAACGTCACTATTTGCTTCTATTATGACGTGGGTGGGGGTATTCAAACGAGTTAGACTTGAAACTGAGGCCTGGAACAGCGCGGCCACCCAGTACACGATGTGGGCCTAGTCTCCACGCAATCGTTCCAGTATGTCTCCATGCCGGCTAGTGCTCTCAACTGTGCTTAGCGGCCATCCCGGACACAGCGAACCTCATTGTTGCTGTTAATTCAGCTTGCTGGTATCGAAAGGAGTTAGGCTGAAAACAGAAGCATGGAACAGCGCGGCCACCTGGTGTACGATGTAGGCCGAGTGACCCTGTGTGCGTTCCAGCACATCTCGCTTCCGGCTAGTGCTCTCACCTGTGATTAACGGCCATCCCAGATACAACGAACGTCACTATTTGCTGCTATTATGGCGTGGGTGGGGGTATTCAAACGAGTTAGACTTGAAATTAAGGCCTGGAACAGCGCGGCCACCCAGTACACGATGTGGGCCTAGTCCCCCCGTAATCGTTCCAGCATGTCTTCAATCCGGCTAGTGCTCTCAACTGTGCTTAACGGCCAGCCCGGACACAGCGAACCTCACTGTTACTGTTATTTCAGCTTGCTGGTATCGAAACGAGTTAGGTTGGAAACAGAAGCCTGTAACAGCGCGGCCACCTAGTGTACGATGTAGGCCGAGTGCCCATGTATGCGTTCCAGCACATTTCGCTTCCGGCTAGAGCTCTCACCTGTGATTAACGGCCACCCAAGATACAACGAACGTCACTATTTGCTGCTATTATGGCGTGGATGGGAGTATCCAAACGAGTTAGACTTGAAACTGAGGCCTGGAAAAGGGTGGCCACCCAGTACACGATGTGGGCCTAGTCCCGCCGTAATCGTTCCAGCATGTCTCCATGCCGGCTAGTGCTCTCAACTGTGCTTAGCGGCCAGCCCGGACACAGCGAACCTCAATGTTACTGTTAATTCAGCTAGCTGTTATCGAAACGAGTTAGGCTGGAAACAGAAGCCTGGAACAGCGCGGCCACCTGGTGTACGATGTAGGCCGAGTGCCCCTGTATTCGTTCCAGCACATCTCGCTTCCGGCTAGTGCTCTCACCTGTGATTAACGGCCACCCCAGATACAACGAACGTCACTATTTGCTGCTATTATGGCTTGGGTGGGGGTATTCAAACGAGTTAGTCTTGAAACTGAGGCATGGAACAGCGCGGCCACCCAGCACACGATGTCGGCCTAGTCCCTCCGTAATCGTTCCAGCATGTCTCCATGCGGGCTAGTGCTCTCAACTGTGCTTAGCGACCAGCCCGGACTCAGCGAACCTCACTGTGACTGTTATTTCAGCTTGCTGGTATCGAAAAGAGTTAGGCTGGAAACAGAAGCCTGGAACAGCGCGGCCACCTGGTGTACGATGTAAGCCGAGTGCCCATGTATACGTTCCAGCACGTCTCGCTTCCGGCCAGTGCTTTCACCTGTGATAACGGCCACCCCATATACAACGAACGTCACTATTTGTTGCTATTATGGCGTGGGTGGGGGTATTCAAACGAGTTAGACTTGAAACTAAGGTCTGGAACAGCGCGGTCACCCAGTACACGATGTGGGCCTAGTCCTCCCGTAATCGTTCCAGCAGGTCTCCATGCCGGCTAGTGCTCTCAACTGTGCTTAGCGGCCAGCCCGGACACAGCGAACCTCACTGTTACTGTTATTTCAGCTTGCTGGTATCGAAACGAGTTTGGCTAGAAACAGAAGCCTGGAACAGCGCGGCAACCTAGTGTACGATGTAGGCCGAGTGCCCCTGTATGCGTTCCAGCACATCTCGCTTCCGGCTAGTGCTCTCACCTGTGATTAACGGCCACCCCAGATACAACGAACGTCACTATTTGCTTCTATTATGACGTGGGTGGTGGTATTCAAACGAGTTAGACTTGAAACTGAGCCTGGAAACAGCGCGGCCACCCAGTACACGATGTGGGCCTAGTCCCCACGCAATCGTTCCAGTATGTCTCCATGCCGGCTAGTGCTCTCAACTGTGCTTAGCGGCCATCCCGGACACAGCGAACCTCATTGTTGCTGTTAATTCAGCTTGCTGGTATCGAAAGGAGTTAGGCTGAAAACAGAAGCATGGAACAGCGCGGCCACCTGGTGTACGATGTAGGCCGAGTGACCCTGTATGCGTTCCAGCACATCTCGCTTCCGGCTAGTGCTCTCACCTGTGATTAACGGCCACCCCAGATACAACGAACGTCACTATTTGCTGCTATTATGGCGTGGGTGGGGGTATTCAAACGAGTTAGACTTGAAATTGAGGCCTGGAACAGCGCGGCCACCCAGTACACGATGTGGGCCTAGTCCCCCCGTAATCGTTCCAGCATGTCTTCAATCCGGCTAGTGCTATCAACTGTGCTTAATGGCCAGCCCGGACACAGCGAACCTCACTGTTACTGTTATTTCAGCTTGCTGGTATCGAAACGAGTTAGGTTGGAAACAGAAGCCTGTAACAGCGCGGCCACCTAGTGTACGATGTAGGCCGAGTGCCCATGTATGCGTTCCAGCACATTTCGCTTCCGGCTAGTGCTCTCACCTGTGATTAACGGCCACCCCAGATACAACGAACGTCACTATTTGCTGCTATTATGGCGTGGATGGGAGTATCCAAACGAGTTAGACTTGAAACTGAGGCCTGGAAAAGGGTGGCCACCCAGTACACGATGTGGGCCTAGTCCCGCCGTAATCGTTCCAGCATGTCTCCATGCCGGCTAGTGCTCTCAACTGTGCTTAGCGGCCAGCCCGGACACAGCGAACCTCAATGTTACTGTTAATTCAGCTTGCTGGTATCGAAACGATTTAGGCTGGAAACAGAAGCCTGGAACAGCGCGGCCACCTGGTGTACGATGTAGGCCGAGTGCCCCTGTATTCGTTCCAGCACATCTCGCTTCCGGCTAGTGCTCTCACCTGTGATTAACGGCCACCCCATATACAACGAACGTCACTATTTGCTGTTCCAAGCTTCAGTTCCCTGTCTAACTCGTTGGAATACCCCCACACACGCCATAAAAGCAGCAGATAGTGACGTACGTTGTATCCGGTGAGGCCGTTATCCATAGGTGAGATCACTAGCCGGAAGCGAGATGTGCTGGAACGCATACAGTGGCTCTCGGCCTACATCGTACACCAGGTGGCCGCGCTGTTACAGGCTTCTGTGTCCAGCCTAACTCGTTTCAATAAGATGAAGCCCAAATAACGGTAACGGTGAAATTCGTTGTCTCCCTGCTGGCTGCTAAGCACAGTTGAGAGCACTAGCCGGGATGGAGGCGTGCTTGCTGGAACGCTTATGGGTGGGCTGGGCCCACATCGTGCATTAGGTGGCGGCGCTGTTCCAGGCTTCAGTTCACAGTCTAACTCTTTTGAATACCCCCACCCACGCCATAAAAGCAGCAAATAGTGACGTTCGTTGTATCCGGGGTGGCAGTTAACCACATATTAGAGCACTAGGCAGAAGCGAGATGTGCTGGAACGCATACACGGGCACTCGGCCTACATCGTACACCAGGTGGCCGCGCTGTTCCAGGCTTCTGTGTCCAGCCTAACTCGTTTGAATAACATCAAGCCCAAATAACAGTAACTGTGAGGTACGTTGTCTCCCTGCTGGCCGCTAAGCACAGTTGAGAGCACTAGCCGGGATGGAGGCGTGCTGGAACGCTGACGGGGGGACTGGGCCCACATCCTGTACTAGGTTCCGCGCAGATATCTAGTTTATATTGTTGTCAGGTTTAGAGAGGTTCCGCACAAATACCTCATTTATAGTGGTGTTCGGTTTAGAGAGCTTCCGTACACATATGTTATGAACTGGAATTTGGTCCGACCCATACAGTAGCGAGCGGTGTGGGTCATGATGAGACTGCGCGGATGTGCAGGCTGTTCTGGGTCTTCATAGGTCTCAAAACAGTTGTGTTATTTAAGAGACAATCTTTTAACAAAGATGTCAACTTTATAATTATTGGTCGATTTCGGTCAATATTCATATCAGAATGTTTGTTATTTTACATGGATTTTAAATATTGTATTTATTTCCAAGTCAGGGATAATATTGAACTTTTATTCAAAGAATTGCGAAAATTATTTTATTTTTCACAGATATTAAAGTCGAAAATCTGCATATTAATTCGTCTGTATGTTATGCAGCGCTGTCAAGATTAAGCCATAAACCGTCCAAGCTGACAGCCGATAAGTACACATACGTTTGATAAGTAATCTCATTCCAGAGATTGCAACAAAGAAAGTTTGACTCTTTGTCCACGGTGAGCCCCAGGACCATAAGTTCAAACGAACTCATTACAATTTTACGTTATTGAAGATGGAACTTTCACGATTAACGACGCCACACTACAATTACAAACATATCCAGAAGTCGGGAATACCGCAGATGTTTCGGCGAATACGGGCGCTGCCGAACGGTCGGTACATTCCAGATGACAACGCCGGACGGAACAATATTATAAACTTTCGAAACCCAACAGTAGACGACGAAAATTAGTATTGATGAACTTGCACGAGAATTGGAATACATGTAGTTACCACTATTGTGTCTAAACATTACCCATGTTGGTTGTTCTATGGAAACAAACCAGGTGATAACTCATTTCATGTGGCATGTCTAAAATTCAAATCCTGTTTTATATTTATATAACTGCACTTAAATTAAATACTATTTTTCAATATACATAAGTTTAAGTACAAGTACAATTACTCAGATGAAACGATGTAATCCGTCACCTTTTTGTTGCATGTACAACTACCTTAATTGTATGTTCGCTCATGTTATATAGAATATTGTATTTACACGTTTCATATAATACGCCTTTTGAATAGCATGCATTTCCGTTGTCGATAATATGGACATCACAAATATGTAGTTTTGTCAGAACTCGGAAACCAGATATGTAGCAGACTTCAGATTGTTGTTAACACAGACCGACTATATCTTCATAGGATAATAATATAGCGCCTGAACTAATATGGTGAAACAGGTATCTTTCTGCCTAGCATGTTAGCCAAATGGCCATGAAGCAAGTTAGCCAAGGGGCCCTGCTTATACTTATGCAGATATATGAATTATTATCGACGCATTCTTGTCTTAAATAATGAGGTGTAAATCTTTAAATATAGATAAGTCGTATACGTAAAGTTATACACATACATGTCGGATGCCAATGCTCATGCTAAGTTGGTCGGTGTTTGAGTCTGGATGCTGAT
Organism: Conchocele bisecta; assembly: GCA_029237695.1. Lineage (NCBI taxonomy): Eukaryota > Metazoa > Mollusca > Bivalvia > Lucinida > Thyasiridae > Conchocele > Conchocele bisecta. Next base: position 16,061,943 of record CM055267.1, on the reverse strand, counting down.
GAATGCGTGTGCTGGGGTCCATATGTGAGTGTCAGTGTATATATCTGTTAAACGAATGATGATGAATGAAAGGGATGGACCCATGTGAATGTTGATGTATGCATGTGCTGAATGTAAGGCCAGACTACACATACTTGACTTTATTTAATGTGTGCACGGGAAAACTGTCAGTGTCTGCATATTATTGCTATACATTCCTCGACAAATATGTCCAAATTATTTCAAGACAAAATAGAGGCGAAACATGCAGAAATATATCCGTTACTGTGTAAAATGATTAAGAAAAATGTAATATGCATGAGCATCACGAAATGCTGGACCTAAAATAGAGATGCATAACAAACAGTAACAGGCAACACATCGTTATAGAATACAACACGGCCAATTATGCTATAAAATAACACGTGATAATGACAAATACGTGTACAATTAACTGTAGTAATTATGTTTCACAATGTCTAACAAACAATAAAGTTTGTTTTATCATATGCACGCTGGATATCCGTGTGTATATTGCGAATTTGATAAATTAGTGCGACCATTTTGAACTCTTAAATAATTTTATTTATTTATTTTTCAATGACATATAATACAATTATATTGCTATCTGGAATAACCAGGATAAAACGGAAATGCCGCTATTATAGTATATTTAGCTGTTAATATGTTTGTTTGGAAAATGCATACTTAGAATTACTTTGATAGGTGGAAATAAATACAAATTGTGTCCGATTTAATCCCGATACATTGCATCTTTACAGTCTGCTCTAGTGCATTTTTAATAAAAACCTACGAATTAAACGTAAAAATAAAATGTGCATGTATTTAAAATTTTGCAATACGTTTATATTGTATACATTTCCAATGCCACCATGAACACGATTCTCACACTGTGAATATCATGCATTTATCGTATTCGTATATTTGAAAACAAGTCACGTGTTCACAAAATATTTCCCATTACATTTTACAGAGGTAATTGTTTCGTCCTTGGCAGAGAAATAACCATTCAATAAAGAGAGCATAGATTTGTCAATGCCAGTATAGGATTCATAGCAATATAGGTACTTGTATAGGCCACATAATCATTCTGGTAATTGCTGTCTGCATATATCGGAAAAAATACGGTATCCAAAATTCACAAGATTATATGTCTGTTGAGCGTTATCTCTGTATTCAATCAGCTAAACAACATATATTGCCATTGTCATCAATCTTAGGCAATATGCGATCTGGTTACTGATAATGTCACTGCGTCTGAACTATGGGTGAGATAAATCAAATAAATTGGTAATACATGTAATCACTATTCGTGCGGATAACTATGTGAATTATTATAATAAATACAGAGATAACAAACAATCACAACAATTACAAAATTGGCACATGGCCCATCAAACCAAATAACATTTTCTGAATCATAATGTTACAAGAACAATAGATGCCGGATTTAACCTCAATGTATGTACATTTAACAATATCCGTCATTTGGATGTGTATTTAGATAAAGAAGACGGGGGATATTGTTATGAACTGGAATTGTGTCCGACCCATACAGTAGCGAGCGGTGTGGGTCATGATGAGACTGCGACGATGTGCAGGCTGATCTGGGTCTTCACAGGTCTCAATACAGTTGTCTTATTTAAGAGACAATCATTTAACAAAGATGTCAACTTTATAAATATAATTATTGGTCGATTTCGGTCAATATTCATATCAGAATGTTTGTTAATTTACAGAATGTTTGGATTTTAAAAATTGTATTTATTTCCAAGTCAGGGATAATATTGAACTTTTATTCAAAGAATTGCGAAAAACAAATATTGTTCACTGATATTAAAGTCGAAAATCTGCATATTAATTCGTTTGTATGTTATGAAACGCTTTCAAGATTAAGCCATAAACCGTCCAAGCTGACAGCCGATAAGTACACACAAGTTTGATAAGTAATCTCATTCCAGAGATTGCAGCAAAGAAAGTTTGATCTTTGTCCACGGTGAGCCCCAGGACCCTCCCTAAACCAACGTCATAGGGCCGTAATTTCATTGGTTAATCTAGTGTATCGAGTATGTTTGCAATTTTCGATGAAAATTGGAAATATATTTAGGGAACTGTTAAACGTGGTTATTTGTTAAATTCATTATTTGGACAGAATGAGCTAATTCCCAATATACAAACAAATACAATGAAGAACCCTTATGAAATCCAAATAAACAGACTACGAGACTTCAACTTCGTAATATATACATAGTTTACAGCGTGGTCCCGTTTAGAGAGGTTCCGCACATACACGTAGTTTACAGTGCTGTCCGGTTTAGAGAGGTTCCGCACACATAACTTGTTTGCAGTGATGTCCGCACACGTACCTAGTTTTTCAGTGATGTCCGGTCTACAGAGGTTCCGCACACATACCTAGTTTACAGTGCTGTTCAGTTTTGAGAGGCTCCACACACATAACTAGTTTGCAGTGATGTCCGGTCCACAGAGTTTCCGCATACATACCTAGTTTACAGTGCTGTCCGGTTTAGAGAGGTTCCGCACATACACGTAGTTTACAGTGGTGTCAGGTCTAAGAGATGTTCCGCACAAATACCTAGTTTACAGTGGTGTCCGTTTTAAAGCTTGCATTGGTGTCCGGTCTAGAGAGGTTCCGAAAATATACCTAGTTTACAGTTCTGTCCCATTTATAGAGGTTTCGCACATATACCTACATGTAGCTTACAGTTCTGTTCGGTCTATAGAGGTTCCGCACACATACCTAGTTTACAGTTGTGTCCGGTTTAGAGAGATTCCACACATGTACTTACAGTGGTTTCCCGACTACAGAGGTTCTGCAAACATACATAGTTTACAGTGATATCCCGTTCAGAGAGGTTCCGCAAATACACGTTGTTTACAGTGGTGTTTGGTCTAGATAGGTTCCCCACACATACATAGCTTGCAGTAGTGTCCCGTCTAGAGAGGTTCCGCACACATACCTAGCTTGCAGTAGTGTCCCGTCTATAGAGGTTCCGCACACATACCTAGCTTGCATTGGTGTTCGGTCTAGAGAGGTTGCGCACAGTGCTGTTCGGTTTAGAGGCGTTCCGCACATACATCTAGATTACAGCGGGATGTCCGGTTTAGAGAGGTTACGCACATATACATACCGGTCTAGAGAGATTCCGCACACATACCTAGCTTACAGAGGTGTCCGGTTTAGAGAGGTTACGCAAATATACATTGTCCGGTCTAAAGACTTTACGCACGTACTTCGTTTACATTATTGCCTGACGCATATAACTGCTCACTGCCGCTTACCACTGCCCACTGCTACTTGCTGCTAGCAGTGAAACACACCTCACTGCTCACTGCCGCTTAGTGCTACAATGTAGCAGTGAGATACATCTCACTGCTACTTACTGCTCACTGCTAACTTCACACCGGCATTGAGCAGTGAGGTGCGTTTCACTGCTACATGTAGCAGTAAGCAGCAGTGGGCAGTGAGATGTGTCTCACTGCTAGCAGTAAACGGCAGTGAGCAGTTATATGCGTCTGGCAATAATGTAAACTAAGTACGTGCGGAACCTGTCTAAACCGGACAACACTGCAAACTAGGTAAGTGTGCTGGACCTCTCTTGACCGGACACCACTGCAAACTAGGTATATGTGCGGAACCTGTATAAACCGGACACCACTACGGAACCTCTCTAAACCGGACACCACTATATACCGGACAGCACTGTAAAGTCGGTATGTGTGCTGAACCTCTCTAGACCGGACACCACTACAAACGAGGTATATGTGCGGAACCTGTCTAAACCGGACACCACTACGGAACCTCTCTAAACCGGACACCACTACAAGCGAGGTATATGTGCGGAACCTGTCTAAACCGGACACCACTACAAGCGAGGTATATGTGTCCGGAACCTCTCTAGACCGGACACCACTACAAGCGATGTATATGTGCGGAACCTCTCTAAACCGGACACCACTACAAGCGAGGTATATATGTGGAACCTCTCTAAACCGGACACCACTGCAAGCTATGGATATGTGCTGAACCTCTCTAAACCGGACACCACTACAAGCTAGGTATATGTGCTGAACCTCTCTAAACCGATCATCACTGAAAGCTAGGTATGTAATCGGCACCTCTCTAGACAGGACACCAGTAGCAGCAAGCAGTAGTGGGTAGTGAACAATACAATATGGATGCAGCAATGTGATCAAGCTTATAAATATAACCGTATAATGCCGGATATAGGTACATGTATTGACTGTTCTAACTAAGTACTTGAGAAATGTTCTCCACAATAGCGAACATTGTAGATCGGTTCAAATAAAAATTTAGACACGCGTCGAAAGCCCACAGAATCATGTATCAGTGACGGATCCATGATATCACCAAGGGGGGGGGGGGGGCACATGGAACGTGAACGAGGTATGCTCGTTTGTAGACTGAGTGGAGCGAGGGAGTTGGCTAAAGGGGTCCGTGGGCATGCCCCCCGGAAAATGTTTGAATTGAGGAAGCCATTTTCTGCATTCCACTGCATTGTTTTGAAGATCATATTTCTTAAAAAAAAAATCGGGATTTCTGAAGGGGGGGGGGCCGGAAAATGTTTCATTCGTATTATCTCCAGCGAATGTACATGCAATGGTTCTCGACCGGTACTTGCAGTGCAGTGTACAGTGTACACAATTTTAGACGATTTCACCATTTTCTGCATTGAATGCTGATGAAAGGAGAAACTTAATTAAAAGAACAACTAAGCGAAAGAAAAAAATATGTTCGCTGGATTCGAACCCACGAACGCACGGTCACAGACTTTCTCGCTACCCACACGACTATATTGTTCACATGGATAACATTTGAAATTAAGAAGTATAAAAACTTATAATACAAAACAAAATGGCCTCGCTCAAATAATATTACAATTAACATTATTAATTATGCTCATAAGTAGAAACATTGACTATGATTCATAAAGCCTTGCAACTTTTTTTATCCGGATTTAGTCACGAGGCAATTCTATGGTCTTGTCGTCAAACGGGTATTCAAACGAGCACTATTTGCTATTATGGCGTGGGTGTACGATGGAGCAAAGAAGCCTGGTACGATGTAGGCCGAGTGCCCCTGTATGCGTTCCAGCACAACTCGCTTCCGGCTAGTGCTCTCACCTGTGACTAACGGCCACCCCAGATACAACGAACGTCACTATTTGCTGCTATTGTGGCGTGGGTGGGGGTATTCAAACGAGCTAGACTTGAGACTGAAGCCTGGAACAGCGCGGCCACCTAGTACACGATGTGGACCTAGTCCCCCCGTAATCGTTACAGCATGTCTCCATGCCGGCTAATGCTCTCAACTGTGCTTAGCGGCCAGCCCGGACACAGCGAACCTCACGGTGTACGATGTAGGCCGAGTGCCCCTGTATGCGTTGCAGCACATCTCGCTTCCGGCTAGTGCTCTCACCTGTGATTAACGGCCACCCCAGATGCAACGAACGTCACTATTTGCTGCTATTATGGCGTGGTTGGGGGTATTCAAACGAGTTAGACTTGAGACTGAAGCCTGGAACAGCGCGGCCACCTAGTACACGATGTGGGCCTAGTCCCCCCGTAATCGTTCCAGCATGTCTCCATGCCGGCTAGTGCTCTCAACTGTGCTTAGCGGCCAGCCCGGACACAGCGAACCTCACTGTTACTGTTATTTCAGCTTACTGGTATTGAAACGAGTTAGGCTGCAAACAGAAGCCTGGAACAGCGCGGCCACCTGGTGTACGATGTAGGCCTGGTGCCCCTGTATGCGTTCCAGCACATCTCGCTTCCGACTAGTGCTCTCACCTGTGATTAACGGCCACCCCAGCTGCATCGAACGTTACTATTTGCTGATATTATGGCGTGGGTGGGGGTATTCAAACGAGTTAGACTTGAGACTGAAGCCTGGAACAGCGCGGCCATCTAGTACTCGATGTGGGGCTAGTCCCCCCGTAATCGTTCCAGCATGTCTCCATGCCGGCTAGTGCTCTCAACTGTGCTTAGCGGCCAGCCCAGACACAGCGAACCTCACTGCTACTGTTATTTCAGCTTGCTGGTATTGAAACGAGTTAGGCTGCAAACAGAAGCCTGGAACAGCGTGGCCACCTGGTGTACGATGTAGGCCGAGTGCCCCTGTATGCGTTCCAGCACATCTCGCTTCCGGCTAGTGCTCTCACCTGTGATTAACGGCCACCCCAGATGCAACGAACGTCACTATTTGCTGCTATTATGGCGTGGGTGGGGGTATTCAAACGAGTTAGCTTGAGTCTGAAGCCTGGAACAACGCGGCCACCTAGTACACGATGTGGGCTTAGTCCCCCCGTAATCGTTACAGCATGTCTCCATGCCGGCTAGTGCTCTCAACTGTGCTTAGCGGCCAGCCCAGACACAGCGAACCTCACTGCTACTGTTATTTCAGCTTGCTGGTATTGAAACGAGTTAGGCTGCAAACAGAAGCCTGGAACAGCGTGGCCACCTGGTGTACGATGTAGGCCGAGTGCCCCTGTATGCGTTCCAGCACATCTCGCTTCCGGCTAGTGCTCTCACCTGTGATTAACGGCCACCCCAGATGCAACGAACGTCACTATTTGCTGCTATTATGGCGTGGGTGGGGGTATTCAAACGAGTTAGCTTGAGTCTGAAGCCTGGAACAACGCGGCCACCTAGTACACGATGTGGGCCTAGTCCCCCCGTAATCGTTACAGCATGTCTCCATGCCGGCTAGTGCTCTCAACTGTGCTTAGCAGCCAGCCTGGACACAGCGAACCTCACTGTTACTGTTATTTCAGCTTGCTGGTATTGAAACGAGTTAGGCTGCAAACAGGAGCCTGGAACAGCGCGGCCACCTGGTGTACGATGTAGGCCGAGTGCCCCTGTATGCGTTCCAGCACATCTCGCTTCCGGCTAGTGCTCTCACCTGTGATTAACTGCCACCCGAGATGCAACGAACGTCACTATTTGCTGCTATTATGGCGTGGGTGGTGGTGTTCAAACGAATTAGACTTGAGACTGAAGCCTGGAACAGCGTGGCCACCTAGTGCACGATGTGGGCCTAGTCCCCCTGTAATCGTTCCAGCTTGTCTCCAAGCCGGCTAGTGCTCTCAACTGTGCTTAGTGGCCAGCACAGACACAGCGAAACTCACTGTTACTGTTATTTCAGCTTGCTGGTATCGAAACGAGTTAGGCTGCTAACAGAAGCCTGGAACAGCGCGGCTACCTGGTGTACGATGTAGGCCGAGTGCCAGGCTTTTGTGTCCAGCCTAACTCGTTTGAATAACATCAAGCCCAAATAACAGTAACGGTGAGGTACGTTGTCTCCCTGCTGGCCGCTAAGCACAGTTGAGAGCACTAGCCGTGATGGAGGCGTGCTGGAACACATATGGGGGGACTGGGCCCACATCGTGTACTAGGTTCCGCGCACATATCTAGTTTATAGTGTTGTCCGGTCTAGAGAGGTTCTTTCCTCACATATACCTCATTTATAGTGGTGTTCTGTTTAGAAATGTTATGAACTGGAATTTGGTCCGACCCATACAGTAGCGAGCGGTGTAGGTCATGATGAGACTGTGCGGATGTTCAGGCTGATCTGGGTCTTCGCAGGTCTCAAAACAGTTGTGTTATTTAAGAGACAATCATTTAACAAATATGTCAACTTTATAATTATTGGTCGATTTCGGTCAATATTCATATCAGAATGTCTGTTATTTTACATGGATTTTAAATATTGTATTTATTTCCAAGCCAGGCATAATATTGAACTTTTATTCAAAGAATTGCGAAAATTATTTTATTTTTCACAGATATTAAAGTCGAAAATCTGCATATTAATTCGTCTGTATGTTATGCAACGCTGTCAAGATTAAGCCATAAACCGTCCAAGCTGACAGCCGATAAATACACATAAGATTGATAAGTAATCTCATTCCAGAGATTGCAACAAAGAAAGTTTGACTCTTTGTCCACGGTGAGCCCCAGGACCATAAACCAACGTCATAGTGCCAATATGTAAATGAGATAATACGTAATCGTTACTGCCCTAAGTGAGGTGTTCATGTGTTTGAACAACCTACATGTGCCCATGGAACACTGAGCCGCGAAGCTCTCACGTGTGATTAACGGCCACCCCCAGATACAACCAACGTCACTATTTGCTGCTATTATGGCGTGGTTGGGGGTATTCAAACGAGTTCAAACATGTAGGTTGTTTAAACACATGGACACCTCAATTAGGGAAGTAACTGACGTACACATCGACTTACCGACTACATGTTCATCTGGTTAGTATTCAGTGGAAATTGTGAACTTCAATGTGTCATCAAAGGAACTGTGTGTATAATTATGACAGCCGATCCAGGTTTGCTTTATTCGCGTCATGCTGCCATCGGGAGTGTTCGTGTCCCACTGGCACAACTATCATAATTATTTGTGTTTGACTGTCATTCATGTATACGATATATGCCGCAAAGAGTGAAACTGATTGATAGCCTGTACGAATTCAATGAAATATATATCACAGTGGATCCTCTCTAATCGGAGGTCCCCAAGTTGTCCAGCTTACAGTTTCCACTGTGACTAAGCAATATTTGTACATTTTTGGCATTTTCAGTCATGAACAGACATGGCAATGAAATAAATTACAGTCAAAATTAAATGAAACACAATGGCATCACATGGGTGTCCGGTTTAGAGACGTTCTACTGTATATGCATAGCCCAACACGTTTACGCTCAACAGTTCCCTTTCAAAACATAGACGAATTGATAATCACCCAGCCGTACATGTATAGAATATGTTTGTAAGCGAAGGGCCTCGTATTAATGTACCTATTATTGGTTAGCCAGTTATACAAATGATTTACGAGGGGTGTTTAACAATTAAATTCCCGTAACATCTCGGATCACGTAAACATGAATTGACATTAGTACGATTATTATGGAATAAACACTATAAAATATCACTCGTGCTTGTTGTTAGTTTACGTATGTGTAAGCCAATCGATATCCACACCACAGTTATGAAACTATACCAATATGTGCATTACATGTATGTATAAATGGTTTCTGAGTGATGTGAACACATACCACTTCACCAGAGAGCATCGATTTATAGCACTTTCCTACGATTTACTGAACACCCCTCGGGTATATTCAGTGTACTAATGTAAACAGAAACATGGAGATTCGTCAGGTATGAATATATGTTTTCATTTTTAACAATTTTCTACATTTATTACACTTTAGTCATGTCTTCCGTGAGTCTTTCTGTTAACATAATGATTTCGTCTATACGTCAGCTACTGACCCAGGTTTGTCCCCGCAACCCGATTACAAGTGAGATTCGTGTGTTTGCTTATCATCATCCATTAATCCATTCGAAAGCCCAACCAAGATGTCCGAATCCTCAAAATGAATGCCAACGATTGAAAAGTTACTGCCTGTATTCCTTGTCCGAGTAGAGGGGCAGGTGGAGTGGGAACTTGCGTGGACAGTCCCTGGGACGGAAAACATAAAAATCGGCAGTCTTTAATTGTTGTGTCCGGTTTAGAGAGGTTCCACACATCTACTTAGCTTACAGTGGTGTCCCGTCTGCAGAGGTTCCGCAAACATACATAGATTACAATGATATCCCGTTCAGAGAGGTTCCGCACATACACGTTGTTTACAGTGGTGTCCGGTCTAGATAGGTTCACCACACATACCTAGCTTGCAGTAGTGTCCCGTCTAGAGAGGTTCCGCACACATACCTAGCTTCCAGTGGTGTCCGGTTTGGAGAGGTTGCGCATATATACCTAGCTTGCATTGGTGTTCGGTCCAGAGAGGTTCCGCACAGTGCTGTCCGGTTTAGAGGCGTTCCGCACAATTTGCAGTGGGGTGTCCGGTTTAGAGAGGTTACGCACATATACATACCGGTCTAGAGACATTCCGCACACATACCTACATGTAGCTTGTAGTGGTGTCAGATTTAGACAGCTTCCGCACATATATATAGCTTGCATTGATGTCCGGTCTAGAGAGGTTCCGCACACATACATAGCTTACAGAGGTGTCCGGTTTAGAGAGGTTACGCAAATATACATTGCCCGGTCTAAAGAGTTTACGCACGTACTTAGTTTAAATTATTGCCTGACGCATATAACTGCTCACTGCCGTTTACTGCTACATGTAGCAGTGAGACACATCTCACTGCCCACTACTGCTTACTGCTAGCAGTGAAACACACCTCACTGCTCACTGCCGCTTACTGCCAGCAGTGAGATACATCTCACTGCTACTTACTGCTCACTGCTAACTTCACACCGATGATATTTTATGATTTTTTTTACAAACTTCACGATAGGTTCCGTAAATGTCTTCGAAAGTTGACGAAATTAACTTAACATACGTGCAATGGATTGTTTCTCACTTTCCGTTACAGTAGTGAAAGTCAAGGCAATCTACCGACATAAATGGCATAACCCAAAACAAATTGCAACAAAATATGTAAAATATATGCATTGTTGCATTACAAAAACATATCACAATGACATACTAAAAGTCCACCAAATCTAAACTATAGTTTTTGTCGCGCCTGCTTTAGGCAGAAGTCGCGACTATAGTCGCCGCTTTTTTCGTCACTGTCGTCGTCGTCGTCGTCCGCGTTGTCGACGTCGTCCGAAATTTCAAAAAGTTTGTACAAGCTTTGTCATCATGGTGTAACTTTAATATTACTCGGCGGATTGATTTAATGTTCGGACACTTGATACATATGAGCATTGGGAACACACTCATGACCTTGAACGTTTATACCTTCGCATTTGTGCGAAAACACTTAGCCATTTGGAGCACGCTCATGCCATCATTAACATGTATTGACCTTGACCTCTTTTACTTTCACATGTTTGCGGAAACACGTAGCCATTTATTTTTCGTCAACAAGTTTGTACAAGTTTTTTCATCATCATATAATTGTGACGAAAACGCTGATTCGTCTGAAACCCCTGTGGGACGACTTAACCCAGGGCCGTCATAGCCAACTTTCGCGGCCAACATTCAAAATTAGGGTTAGGTCAGCAGTCAAAATTAGGGGATCTAGTCAAAAATTGCTGAGTAATAATAATAATCCTAGGGATGTGTCTAGTAATATAGGTAGTGTCTAGTAATATAGATAGGGATAGGTTTAACATTTAAAAATATAGATAAGCCTTAGGGGATGGAAAGCATTAGGGTAAGGTTAGCAGTCAAAATTAGGGAATCTCTATCAAAGTAGTTTAGTAATGATAATAATAATCCTAGGGATGTGTCAAGTACCACAGGTAGTGATAATCCTAAGAGGACGATAGCGAGCTCAGGTTAGTTAGCAGTCAAAATTAGGGATAAGCCTTAGAGTATGAAAAGTGCTAGGGTTAGGTTAACATTCAAAATTGGGGTTAGGTCTGCATTCAAAAACAGGGGATCTTGTCAAAATTTGTTGAGTAATAATAATAATCCTAGGAATATGTCTAGTAATATAGGTAGGGTTAGGTTCGATATTTAAAAATAAGGATAAGCCTTAGGGGATTGAAAGCATTAGGGTACGGTTAGCAGTCAAAATTAGGGTATCTTGTCCAAAAATGTTAAATACTAGTAATAATTGTAGGGAATGTGTCTTGTAATACAGGTATGGTTAGGACTTAGGGGTGAGTAGTACTAGGGTCATGTCAGCAGTCAAAAGTAGGAGATGAATAGCATAAGGGTTAGCTCAATATTGAAAAATGAATAATTAAACTAACCCACACTGTATAGTGAATACTGAATAAATAAACAACCCACACTGCATAGTTTGCACCTATTTAGCATCTATCGTGTATACACACCAATATAACATGGCTAAAAACATGTATAACAATGCATAAAATAGTTCAAATTGCAAGTTTACAATATCACCACCCCTGATGTTATAATAAAAAAAAAAAGAAAAAAAAAAAGATAATAATAAATTTTTTTTTTAAATAATATTTTAATTAAAAAAATTTACAAATTTTTTTATTTTTTATTTTTACAACCATATTAATTATTAAAGTATATGGAAATCTAATAAAAATAAAACCTACTCATAAAACGGCAACTACTTACACCAATGAATCACATGCATTTGTGTCCAATAAGTTTTTATGCAGATGCTGCCAGCAAGGAAACAAGAGGTTAGGGGTGTGACCTAACACAAAATATTCCTTTGATTTGTTCCATAAGCTCATAAATTCTATTGATGTTTAGGCTGCAGCCGTGAAACTTTGCATGTAGCTTCCTTATGATGAGTAGATGCGCATAGTTTATTTTGATTGTTGATTTGACACCCAGTTCATGGATTAACTCCCCTTTTGTACTTGGACGTTTGCCGCGTTTATTATCAAAGCGATATGTGGGAAATCCGTGTTCTATGAACACATTTTCTAGTTATTGGTAACAGTATCTGCATAATGAATTATTATTTATTATTACTATTTTATTAGTAGGGTTTTTTATTAATTGTCCATTGACTTTACATGGGGCCACGGGAAGGGTACAACTACCATAACTCGGTGATAATTGCGAACAACTGTCATAACAGAAAACCGAGGCCGCTCTACATGATTTGTATGTAATCATGGTAATAGTTTGTATGCACATATCAATGCTGAACTGTGGCGGTGTTTGTTTGTTGAGGTTTAACGGCCTATCAACAGCTAAGGCCATTTAAGATCGGGTAAATGGGTTTAGTACTAAATCCCATATATTACCTGTACAAGTACACATATGTTCAAGTGCATGCACAAATTGGGGGGGGGGATCAGAACTGAATATTTACAATAACAAAAAAACAACTATATATCCAGCCCTGAAAACAGAATAATCCTGATCTGATGCCAGGTCCTCGCCACATCAGAATCACTTGGCCCCCGCACCAGGATCAGTAATAATCTTACTACTTTTATAATGGGCAACAACCCAATTAAACTCCTAGGAAAACACAAGAGCAAAAGATAAAAACGTACTTGAGGGCCAAACCAGGCAAATGGTGGTTCCTATTATTAACCCCTACCGTTAATTTACGCCGTCATGTTCGCCCGACCAACCACCCACTGAGCTGTGGCTGTGACTGGAGAAATGGGGTTTATGGGAGTTGCGACCAGTATAGCCCTTGCTACTCATGTAACCCGATAACGATATTTAGTGCTTGTTAGAAGCATGACGGGTGGATCTACACTGGTTGCAAACCACATAAGCTCCATTGCTCCAGTAACAGTAACAAATACAGTGGGATCAGCGTGTATAGTCCGCAGACGATAACTTGCTACTTGTTTACATACAAACCGGTGATAAACAAAACACAGAATAGGTGAGACAGGTAAATATACCCGTGCCAGTATTCCTTTTCAATATTGATTTTGAGATTTGTTATCAAGTCTTATGTAGTCGAGGGGGTAGATTGACGGACATAAATGCCGTAGGTAGTGAGTTCGAATTTTAGTTTTTCATACATATATACACATATATTTTGACTTTTTTATATTTTATTTATATTTTATTTATATTTCTTTTGTATGTGTGTTGCTCATGCAAATGACATTAACTAAGCATGAGATAGATTAATTAGATTAATTGTAGAACGTTAGTCTCACTCACTTTGAAGAAAGCTAATAAATAAATGCACATTTCATCTGTGTGTACATGAAGAATCTGGAGCATGTTCTCGCCGATCATGTCACATCGAGGTCATACAGCAATAGAATGATAGAGATAACCCTCGCCGTTTCACGTATTCCCTTCTCCAGCAAGCAATCATAAAACGAAGAGAATGATATTGACAAAAGTAATGCGTTTTGTGAGGTTCGAACTCTCGACCAGATAAAATGAACAAAAGTTCTGCAAACGTATGAATATTCTCCCGCTTCGATACCACTGAACCACACCACATGTCTATATTGGTCACCAAGATACACTATTATATTGACATGCATGCACGTGCACTTTATCATGTAGTTATTATACATGAAAACGAGGCTATGATATGATAATACACCTGGAATACCTATATTTGGACTCATCGATTGACCTCCAGCAACTTATTATCGTCTGTTATTTATAAGTGCACACACGAACGAAGCTGCCGTCATGAGAGATAAAATAATATTATTGTGTAGCGAGTCGACATTGACATACTGTCCTAATTAATTAAATAGGTCTACTGGATAAACATAAAGCCCGTATGCACTTGTATTACATGTGTACATTTATATGTTGAACGCAGTGTGTTACTTGAAATAACACGGTTTCCAGGAAGTGAGTGAGAAATTTTACGAATTGTTTATCGCTACGCGTATATATACTGTTTGTAGATAACCTGCTGCACAGCTTGTTCGGCCGTGTGGGACAACCAACTTTTCAGAACGTCGTGTGTTGTGGAGGTGTATAAACTTCGGAGAATTCTTACCAGGCGAACTGTAGCGAAAGGTAAGTTGTTACAATTTATTATTTAGGACAACGTGGGCTCCGGAAAGACATTATAACAGCTATACACACATATACGACATAATCAGGCAATTTATTTTCAGAGGGGAATGCCCCCGGACCCCCCTAGCGCTATCCCGAGCTACGCTGGTTCGATAATAGTCAAGTATTGCAAAATAGTTACGCCCCCCCCCCCTAACCCGAAATCCTGGATTCGCGTTTGGATATATGAAGGGTTTGTCGACCCTTTGTTTAGTTTTAAGTTTTTATTTCCATACATAGTCATATACAAACAATACATGAGTTACAAGCAGTTTAACAACTTGCATTTATAGGTTACAGTCCTTGTTTACAATCAACTATGAGTACATGTATTATAAATAATTATAGATTATAACGTATTGTTCATACATGGTTAATTAGGTTGGATTTATTTAAGAATGTTCTGTAGATGAGAGAATAGAGTTGAAAATGAGATATGGTGAAATAGGTTTAGTGAATAATAATTGAGCAACACACCACGATACAATACTATTACGGTACATGTATATGCTGTTATACCTAACTGTAATATTTGTATGTATAATCAGAAGGTTCGTGTATCTCTAAATGAGTGTTAGTCTAATTGGATAACATTCCATTTTCGTTCATGAACTATGAGCTTATTTCTATTCATTGCAATTTTCTTTCAATATTTTGTTTTGCCTTTAGGTAAGACATACACTCTGGAAATTTAGGTTCCGTGTTTCGTAATTTACATGTATATATAAAGTATTTTCCTAGTATGATACAACAGTTGAAAAACTTGTTGCTTTGCTCATATTGCCCGAAGCAAACAGTGTGCCAATCAAAATTACATACAATATTATTATTGTCTAAAAAGGTATTCAGCTGTGAGCAAAAATGTTGGCTTAGTGCATTCCCAAAAAAGGTGCTTATTTGTTTCTGGAGCCATGGCGCAAAAATCACACAAATTGGAGCTGACAATGTTACACTTTTGTAAATAATCTTTGGTAGCGACAATTCTCATCAAACATTTGTACTGAAAATTCCTAAGTTTAGAACTTATAATGTTTGTAAAATGACTATCTTCCAATTTATATTTTTATCCGCGAATTCGTCATCCCATTTTGTCTTGGCTTTATGCACAACCGGTTTCTGTTGATTAAGAAACATGTTATATTGTCGACCCTTATTACAATGTTTGAGAATTCAGTAAAGACTGTGTAACAGTAAATACACAATGCTGTATCGAATCCAGTGGCTTGTAAGCAGTTATCCGAGTGTTTTGTCACTACTGCCTACTTGCCTGCTATGCGAGTAAATATACCTTTTACCTGTGTCAGGTGTAATTCTAATAATAGACAGTGCATCGGTTTGACAGTTTACACATTGTCAAAGTGTCCATTGTATATTTTGTGAATGATGATAAAAAATCTCAGATATCTAGCGTTAAACTTTTATGTAGTCTGAAATAATATGTATATGACGTTGTCGTCCTATATATCTGGGACGTATTGCACCAAATTCTGTTAGATTTGTTGGCATATTATTGGCTGTACGTGTCAAATGCCGATAGTGGTGAAACTGTCCGATATCATGTACAAACTAAAATGGCGGAGATGGCAACTCGCTGCTCTGTATACTATACTCTAATATGAACAGGTCAGGTATACTTTATATAGATATTCAGTTACATGTATGATTATACTACATTTGAAACAAATGTCATATTCTACATAGTCAGTCCTTAAAGCATAGATGTGAACATACTTTTGACCCAGAATAGTGCCGCAATTATCTCCAGCTACAGTGTGTAACAGTTGCCACTTTGTCGAACATCACGCTATCGGAACCAGTCATGTAATGGAAGAAGAAGAAGGGGAAGACGAATTTCTTGTCCACTGAACACGGTGACTGTAAACCAATCCTCTGTTTGGAAATATATAACCCCAAATTTCTGTCTCTAACGCATGGAGTATTTGCGTTGTAACGTCTACTGTCTAACTTGTAAGGAGTAACGCTTGTGTAAATACATGTATTGCCTGGTTTGGCCCTTAGGTACGTTTTTATCGTTTGCTCTTGTGTTACCTGGGAGTTTAATTGGGTTATATTTGAAAATATAATGGATTGCTGGTGAACATCAATATTTATTGTTAGATTATATAAGTTAGATAGGATGACTTTCTGGTGTACGAAGCCATGTACACTTCCAGGTGTTTCCAAATTGATTCACGTAGTACAACAACAATGGCTAATCCTTGAGCTCGCGTGAACTGTCTGACATGTGACACAAATAATTCCGGTGTTGAGTGTCATATCAGTCATATTTGTTTCTAATAATTATCAAAATATAAGTGTGCGAAGCCACGTACTATGGCACGCCATTTTACTATTTATTCAGAATAAAATATATCTCTTTGAATCAAAAAGATATCTCTTTCAATCAACAAAATATCTCTTTCAGACAAACAGATATATATTTCAGTCAATACATGTAAGATATCTAGTACATGAACAATATATCTTTATAAGAAACAGATATCTTCCTCAGTCAAATAGATATCTTATTCACGGAAGAAGATATCTTATTTACTGAAAGATATATATTATTGACTCAAAGAGATATCGTATTGACTCAAAGAGATATCTTATTGACTGAAATAGATATCTTATTGTCAGAAAGAGATATATTATTGACTCAAAGAGATATATATTTCATCATACTAGATATCTACTTCTCGGAAAGAGATATCTGTTTGAAATAATAGAAGAGATATATATTTGGTTCATTAAGATATATTATTGAAGGAAAGAGATATATTTTATTGTGAAGTAGATATCTAGTATTTCAAAAGAGATATATATCTAAGAATTTAATAAAGATATCACTTTGACTCTACAAGATATCTATTTGACAGTTCAAGATATCGCTTTCAGTCAACAATATATCTCTTTGAGTCAACAAGATATCTAGTTGGATGAAGTTTTTCAATAAGATATCTGTTTCGTTTCATTTTTTAATTGTATAAATGGATTCTCCCTACCAGGAAAATATTCCACCATCCCACTGATGGACCACAAAATCAACTTATTTATTTACTATTTTCTGATTATGTGACTTGCAGGGAGAAACAGTTACTGTTAAGTAGTCGATCAAACATATATCTATATGAAAAAGTCAAATAGATATATAATTGATGTAACAAGATATCTCTTTAACCATAGAAGATATATGTTTGATACAACAAGATATCTGTTTGGCTATGTAAGATATCTTATTCATAGAAGGAGATATCTGTTTCATTGAATCTAAAGAGATATCTTATTGACTCAAATAGATATGTTATTGACTGAAAGAGATATCTTATTGACTGAAAGAGATATATGTAACTCTGAAAAAGATATCTATATTGTTATTATCATAGAGATATCTCTTTCAGTCAATAATATATCTCTTTCATTCAAGAAGATATCTCTTTCAATCAACAAGATATCTCTTTCTGACAAACAGATATCTTATTGACTGAAATAGATGTATGTTTGTCAGAAAGAGATGTATTGTTGATTGAAAGAGATGTCTTATTGAACAAAGAGATATATTTTACTCTGAATAAATAGTAAAACGGCGTGCCATAACGTTCACTTACTGTACATTTTTTCTGTAAATATTCTGTTCTGATTTTGGGAGTGACCCTGTTAATCGACCTAAAATGACTTTAGCTGATGATAAGCCATTAAACATCATATATAAATAAATAATACGTATTAGTAATCTTGTGGAGCTAACCTAGTTTCAGGATTTTCAGTAGTTTGATTATGTTTGCAGATGTCTGAATTTATCACGTTTTGCTATATAAAATAGGGAATAAATGAGAACAAAGCAAAAAAAGTTGAACATTGACTTATTTTAGCTAACATGTTTCAGCTCACAAAAGTGAATATTTTATTATCATTAGAGTATGTTTACTCCTAAGTTTGAAAATCAATGAGTATTTTAAAAATTTAATGGGTATTTTGTACCGTCTCACTTTTGAAATCCGTTAATGCGTATTGAGCTGAAATAAATGAGTAAACACATGCCGTATCTGGAGCTCGGATGTGTATACGAGACACATACATGTGCATGTAGTAACTAAAAAGGAACACATCGAAAATTAAACGAGATTATTATATACATTATGATGAATATTTATTTTTACGTTGTCTGTAGAAAATATAAGTATATAGTATGATAATCGCCTGCCAACGGACATATTATTTTAGTATGCATAAATACCATGCGTATTACAGCTGCTGGATATGTTAGAAGACTGGTTGTACTATGTATACTCAGCAACACTAGAAACGTCCCACTTTTTGAACCGATATATCTCTGGATATGTTTATGTTACATATTCTGTGATTGTACATGCGAGACACTGGTCATTTGTGAATACACCCCGCCAGTGTCTTCACATGCACAGAGAGTTCGTTAACTTGACATATTTTTGGAATATTAACATTGTGACAATTAACCGTCAATAGGAACAATTAGTAAACCTAACAGCATTTTAAGACCAAGTTCACAGTGACAAATGCTTGTTTCAGAACGAAAATGTTATGAACCTTTTCATATTGACCTCATTACATGTATGTGATGTACACCGATAATATAATTGTCAAGTTTCTTAAGTGCGCGTTATGATTTCATAGTGACGTTTATGAACATTTTCTTTGCTACTAATGTTTGTCAGAGAACGGAAATATTATGCAAATTTTCATAGCGACTAATGTTTGTCTGAAAACGGGAATGTTAGAACAATAACATAGCGGCTACAATATGTGGGAGCGATGGTACGTTTTATGAACATTTTCATAGCGACAAATATTTGTCTGAAAACAGTAATGTTATGAAATTGTTCATAGCGACTTCAATATGTGAGAGTGATAGAACGGTTTATGAACATTTTCATAGCGAGAGGGATATTACATTTTATGAACATTTTCATAATGAGTGATATTACGCTTTATGAAAATTTTCATTGCGAGAGTGAGAGTTATAGTGAGAGCGATATTACGCTTTATGAAAGTTTTCATAGCGAGAGGTATTTTACATTTTATGAAAATATTCATAATGAGAGTGATATTACGCTTTATGAAAAGTTCCATAGTGAGAGTTATAGTGAGAGTGATATTAAGCTTTATGAAAATTTTCATAGTGAGACGGATATTACGCTTTATGAACATTTTCATAGTGAGACGGATAATACGGTTTATGGACATTTTCATAATTACTATTGTTTGTCTGAGAACGGAATGTTATGAAAATGTTCATAGTGACTTCAATATCTGAGTAACAACGGTAGTTAACCTGGTGAGTAATTCTTATGAAAATTTCCATAACGCTTGAAGGCTAAGGAGATTGTAGAGAGAGACACTCTATAAAATCGTTCATGGTGACATCAGTCGTTGGCTACTAAAATGTGGTGAAATATTATGATAATTTTCATAGTCACGTCCAGTCTGAATTTTTCAAAATTTATTCTCGGTTTGTAGTTAGAGTTTTCAACAAGCTGAATAAGATAATTCAATTATTATGCTCAATATGCTATGAGACTTCACAAGTTACATTTTTGGGCGGTGAGCAAACATTTGTTTTAAGCAAATTCAGCAGTAATTGCCAATATAAATTAAATAGATGCTTAATTACTCTCTGCAACAAACCAGAAGAAGATCATTAAAATTATACTCGGTTTGAGATCTGAGACTTACAAATAGAATATTTTGTCCGCTGACATAAATAATTAATTTTTATGAATGCGATATTTTGCAAAAATTATGCTTGGTTTGTAAGATTTGATACTCTTCACAAATGAAATAGTTGTCGGTCAATAGTAAATAATTCATTTTTATGAATATTTAGCCAATATAAATTAAATTGATGCATAACTAGTGTCTTTGACTAATGAAATTCAGTTGTTGTCTAATTAATTTAAACTGTTGTTTAATTAGAGTTTTAGACAAGTTGAATAAGATATTTCAATCTTCTGGAAATATAATATTTATTATGCTCGGTCTGTATACTATGATACTTCACAAGTTATATTTTTTTGTGGTCAGAAAAAATAATTATTATAGGAATGAATGGCCTTTTTGTGGAATTTAATGGGGTATAAACTTGGAAAAGTCCCGGGAATACTGGACGAAGGCCGGAAGGCCTCGTCCAGTATTCCCGCGACTTTTCCAAGTTTATATCCCCGATAAATTCAACAAAAAGGCCATTCATTCCTTATAATTCCAGCATTTGAAATAAATTCATCAAGAACATGTGTTTATTTTCCGTTTTCTTAAGAATTATTTTAACTGCGCCTCACGGTTACGGAAAGTAGTTCGGCGTGGGAGTTTACTGGGATATAAATTTTGGACAGAGACTTGCTACGGGCCAATCAAATGTTAGTGAATTGTGTAAATATTTTTGTGCTGGAATTATTTTTCATGTAAATTCAGCAGTTTGCCAATATACATTAAACAAATGCTTAATTACTCTCTGCAACAAACCACTGAGAAGAAGATCATTAATTGTTTTGCAATAATTATGCTTGGGTTGTAAGATTTGAGACTTCACAAATGAAATATTTAGTCTGCCGGCATACATTGTTATTTTCCGTTTTCTTAAGAATTATTTTAACTGCACGTCACGGTCACGGTAATTAGTTCGGCGTGGGAGTTTACTGGGATATAAATTTTGGACAGAGACTTGCTATGGGCCAATTCAAATGTTAGGTAATTGTGTAAATATTTTTGTGCTGGAATTATTTTTCATGTAAATTCAGCAGTTTGCCAATATACATTAAACAAATGCTTAATTACTCTCTGCAACAAACCACTGAGAAGAAGATCATTAATTGTTTTGCAATAATTATGCTTGGTTTGTAAGATTTGAGACTTCACAAATGAAATATTTAGTCTGCCATCATTATTTTTTATGCATGCAATATTTTGAAAAAATTATGCTCGGTTTGTAAAATTTGAGACTTCACAATAAAATATTTTGTCGACCGGCATTCGATATTCGGCTAGTCAAAATTAAATGTGTTCAAATTTAATTATGCTCGGTCGGTATAATATCAGATTTTGCAACTGAGTTAAAAACTTTGGTGGTAAGCACAAATAACTAATTTTTGGGAATGCTAACTTGAAATTCAAGTTAATTGAATTAATTATTCAGCTGTATTCAAATTTAATTATGCTCGGTCGGTATGTAATGAGATTTTGCGAGTTACATTTTTTGGCGGTCAGCAAAATTAAGTAATTTTTGGGACTGCTAACTTGAAATTAAAGTTAATTCAATTAATTATGCTATGAATTTAAATTCGGCTGTATCCCAATTTAATTATGCTCGGTCGGTATAATATGAGATTCCGCAAGCCTGAGTTAAATTTAATTTTTTGGAGGTCAAGCAAAATATGAGTAATAGTTAGGAATGCTAACTTGAAATTCAAGCTAATTCCATTAATTATGCTATAAATTCAGATGTACCGGTATTCAAATTCAATTATGCTCTGTCGCTACGATATGAGATTTCGCAAGCTAAATTTTTTGGCTCTCATCAAAAATAAGTAATCTTTAGGAATGCTAACTTGAAATTCAAGTTAATTCAATTAAGTATGCTATAAATTCCACTGTATTCAAATTTAATTATGCTCGGTCGGTATGATATGAGATTTCGCAAGTTAATTTTTTGGCAGTCAGCAAAAATAAGTATTTTTTAGGAATGCTAACTTGAAATTCAAGTTAATTCAATTAATTATGCTATAAATTCAGCTGTATTCAAATTGAATTATGCTCGGTCGGTATGATATGAGATATCGCAAGTTAAATTGTTTCGCGGTCAGCAAAAATACGTCATGTTTAGGAATGATAATTTGAACTTAATTAATTATGCTATAAACTCAGGTATATTCAAATTTATTTATGATCTGTCGGTATGATATGAGATTTCGTAAGTTCAAGTTCAATTTTTTGGCGGTCAGCAAAAATAAGTAATTTTTTGGGAATGTTAACTTGAAATTCAAGTTGATTAAATTAATTAATCAGCTGTATTCAAATTTATATTTTATATGCTCAGTCGGTATGTAATGATCAATATTTTGCGAGTTACATTTTGTGGCGGTCAGCAAAATTAAGTAATTGTTTGGACTGCTAACTTGAAATTCAAGTTAATACAATTAATTATGCTATAAATTCAGGTATATTCCAATTTAATTATGCTCAGTCAGTATGATATGAGGTTTCGCAAGTTAAATGTTTTGGCGGTCAGGAAAAATAAGTAATTTTTAGGAATGCTTATTTGAAATTCAAGTAAATTTAATTAATTATTCAGCGGTATTCTGATTTAATTATGCTTGGTCGGCATGATATGAGATATCGCAACATAATTTTTTTCATGGTCAGCAAAAATAAGTAATTTTTAGGAATGCTAATTTGAAATTCAAGTTATTTCAATTAATTATTCAGCTGTATTGCAATTTAATTATTCTCCGTTGGTATGATATGAGATTTCGCAAGTTAAATTTTTTATTGGTCTACAAAAACAAGCAATTTTTATGAATGGTAACTTGAACTTCAGGTTACTTCAATTAATTATGGTACAAATTCAGGTGTATTCAAATTTATTCATGCTCTGTCAGTATGATATGCGATATCGCAAGTTAAATTTTTTGGCGGTCTGGAAAAATAAGTAATTTTTAGGAATGCTAACTCGACCTTCAAGCTAATTCAATTAATTATGCTATAATTTCAGGTGTATACACATTTAATTATCCTCCGTCGGCATGATATGAGATATCGCAAGTTAAATTTGTTCCCGGTCAGCCAAAATAAGTAATTTTTAGGAATGAAAATTTGAAATTCAAATAATTTCAATTAATTATTCAGCTGTATTCAAATTTAGTTATGCTCGGTCGGTATGATATGAGATTTCGCTAGTTAAATGTTTTGGCGGTCAGTAAAAATAAGTAATTTTTGGGACTGCTAACTTGAAATTCAAGTTAATTCATTTAATTATGCTATAAATTCAGCTGTATTCAAATTTATTTATGCTGGGTCGATATGTAATCAGATTTTGCGAGTTCCATTTTCTGCCATATCGCAAGTTAAATTTGTTTGCGGTCAGGAAAAATAAGTAATTTTTAGGAATGCTAACTTGAACTTCAAGTTAATTCAATTAATTATGCTGTAATTTCAGGTGTATACACATTTAATTATCCTCGGTCAGTATGTTATGAGATATCGCATGTTAAAGTTTTGGAGGTCTGGAAAAATAAGTTATTTTTAGGAATGCTAACTTGAACTTCAAGCTAATTCAATTGATCATGGTTTAGACTCTCAAACTGGGGTTTAGTGAATTATTGTGCATTTGGCGAGCCCAAACTAGGGTTTGAGGAGCCTAAACTAGGGTTTAAGCTCCAAACCATGGCTTAAGGAATTATTGTGCATTTGGCTTGCCATAGAAAACTACCGTTTGGGATTACGATTGCCAGTTTTTTTCTTAAACTGTGGTTTGGGTCCAAACTAGCGTTTAGGCTTTTAATTCGATTACGACATCAAACTGCAGTTTCTGACCAAATGCACAATAATTGCTCAAACTGGGGTTTGGAGGCCTAAACCATGGTTTAGACTCTCAAACTGGGGCTTAGGGAATTATTGTGCATTTGGCGAGCCTAAACCAGGGTTTGGGCAGTATAAACTGGGGTTTGAGCTCAAACCGTGGTTTAAGCTACCAGAAACCCTAGTTTGAGAGTCCAAACGGTGGTTTATGCCGCCAAATGCACACTAATTGCTCAAACCAGGGTTTAAGAAACTATCGTTTGGGATCACGATTGGCAGTTGGGGCAGTTGGTCAGTACAGAAACACCTACACTGGCTATCCAGCAGCCGCCTCACAGTTCTACATTGGGAGCAGACGACAAACATGTGCTGCTGTTTATGTATTCTATTTATAAAGTCAGTGTATAACTGACAGGCTAGGGAAATTCGATACCAGGGCACCGATTGTTGGGCCTTTAAACTCGTCCACGTTCATTACCGGTGGATTTCGTCGCGTTGTCGTGAATAGTTGTAAACGTATTGCGTTGTCAAAGCCGAGCATAGAACTGACCATTTCAGCTCGGCACGGCGAACCGCCCGTGCCATAATACAATCAGTCATGTGACCATCTCATTGGTCGTTACGCCTCATTAACGGACACAATGTGCTTTGTCATGTTAAGACATACGTTCTAAGTTATACTACGTAACGCGAAGAACTTCCAATTCATAGCAATACCGTACTGCGAGTCTCATTGTGTAGGTGATTTTGCACACAACCCGTTGTTTGGTATAGTTTTGTGCCGTGTGCAATATTGAGCTGCGCATTTAACTAGATTTTGCACACAACCCGTTGTTTGGTATAGTTTTGTGCCGTGTGCAATATTGAGCTGCGCATTTAACTAGCCGTGTTCCATTTATACGCTCATACATTCTTCAGTGCAGTATTTCACAAAGTGTTATTCACCGAGGGATTTACACGTATGTATTATATTGTTTTAATTAATTATTTGTCCTCGATGTTTTTATCCGGCTATAAGAGATATGATCCATCTCTGTATAAACTCTTGACCAGCTTGTCTGACCCGGGTTTTGTATTACTGGCCTGTGTATGCTAATTGATAATTATTGCAACTCGCTGTTCAAAATAGCTCGTTGTCTGTAAGTGACCTTGCTGTTGGAACGGACGAAAAACCACAGTCAGTGAATCACATAGCTTGCATAATACTGTACATGTATATGCACTATATCGCTATGTTGGTCTGAATAGCGTCCCCATCATCTCACGCTATCCAGCTCGGTGCACATACGTGCTCATGATATTCCGTCCCCTGATAGATGAATGGCTATTTCATCGCAGCAAAGAGCTACACGCCATTCACGTTTAGCCGAACCTAAACCCAAGGTATGACCAGTTTACGTTCATTTATTCCATAAAGTGACCAACTAAATTAAACATGTTTATGAAGCGACGGTCTGAGTTTTGCCGCCGCGCAGTATGAACTGAGTCATTACTGGTGCGAATTATAATGCAAGCACAAGGTGATTATATTTCGCATTTTTCCTTGGTATACCGTTAGTTATTGAACGTTTCCAACCAGCGTAGCTCCAGATCGGAAGCTACAATGTCATGAAAACATAGTCCGATGCTTCATATTTTTACTCCGTTTATCATGTGTATATTGTACTTTATTGTCATCGTTTGTAATAACATTTACAGACGCCAGTCGATCGAGATGTATTACAAACTCAAGGCAGCCAAGTTAAGGGGGGCTGCGACAATCGTATAGCATTAATGTTACTTGATGGGTTGCTTCAATGTTTGGACACTTGACGCATTTAAGCCTTTGGAACACACTCATGACGCCATTAACATGACCTTGACATGTTTTACCTTCACACTTTTTTTGCGGAACCACTTAGCCATTTTATTTGCGGAACCACTTAGCCATTTTTTGTGCGTAAAGAAGTTTTTACAAGTTTCTTCATCATCATATAACATTAATATGACTTGATGGATTAGACACGCGGTACATGTAAGCATTTAAAACACACTCTTGACTTTTTGACCTTCACGTGGCTGTGAACCTTCACCTTCACTGAGCCATTTTTTTTTTTTTTGTCAAAACGTTTCTTCAACCTTGACGTTTTACGTGTTTTAAAGCATACACTTCTCTGAAGATTTTTGTGATGCTTCCTTTTGCACGTGTTTTAAAGCATACACTTCTCTGATGATTTTTGTGATGCTTCCTTTTGCACATGTCCATGATCATGTTGCGATCAAATGACTCGGCATGCGTTCTGTGGCGGAATTCTTGTTATGCACCAATTGGTGGTGGGGGGGATTATGCGTTGCCCTTGTCCGTACGTCGGTCCGTTTTGATTCAGTAGTTCGATGTAAGTAACGAAATGGCTGCCAGTGGGGGCATGCGTGCGTGCCCGATGGACACATTTCTGCTGTTACCTCCAAACATAATCGTTTTATTTCCACATAACTAAAAGTCGCTCACCCATGATGTGGCCTTTGGGTTCAAACAGTTGCCTCGCGCCACGGGAAACGTTTACCCATGGCTGGACACGGTCGAACCTTATATTGGTTAATAAATCCATCTTGTTCCGTCTTCAGAATTACCTTATTTGTGGCCATGACTGGAGAAATGTGGCTTATGGGATTTGTAACCAATGTAGCTCCTGATCCAATAGCATACTCCTACAGCCTAGTCACAACCACGCAGTTGGCGACTCCGATGTCTATATCTATATCTGACGGGTCACATATTCCTATTTCCATTTCAAATGTATGACATTAATCACTGCTGTAAATATTAAAATGAAATTGATTCATGTTATTTGTTCTGCTTTGTAGTTTCGCAAATACATGTATAATATCTCGAAAATGAAACGCACCATGTAATTTTGTACCGTAGAACGTGTGCTTTTTCATGAAATATAGTTACAGAAATAATGACATATTCTGCAAATGACTTCGAAAGATGACGAAATGTGAATATAGACGGAAAATATTGTACATTTGGTAAATATTGTTCATGAGATATCCCTGTCTGAAAGTGTGAGCTTTTCATTGGATAAGACTGTAGGTCAAGCATTACCATTTGAATAATCGAGGATGTTATAGAAGTGATGATTTAATTTGATGTGAGATTTCTCTTTTGGAGTTTTTACATAGGATGTTTACAACCTGTGTTATAGTTTCGTTCATGTGAACCAGATTCGGATGAATATTTTCAAAGATCTGTTTTTAGCTCGCCTGCACGAAGTGCGGAAGAGCTTATGGCATACCCACGGCGTCGTCGGCGTCGGTATACACAAACTTAACGTAGGGGTAAATGTCTTATAACTTCTGTTTCCATTCATGGAACACTTTGCTATTTCATAGAATCATTCCTCAGATGGCCCTATTTTATCAGAATACTGCCTTAGTAATGTATCCTATACGGCACATGGAATGAATGGCCAAATCGGTCGGCCATATTTGTGTGTTCTAGCCATCAGCCAGTTTCACCTGTTCTGCCGTTTGACAAAGAACTCAAACTGTGAAGTAGATCATATGGTAGCTAATCACATGTAGAAAATCCATGAGAACAGACTCCTATCAATTATATTACACCAAACTGTAAAATATGTCAGTTTTCTGGACAGGTTTGAGCCTGTGTTTTGAAAAACATGAGTAGTATATAAGAGTCAAAATGATACCACCACCCTCTAGAAGGCACCGGCTACGCGCGGTGCCCCCCAACGCATGGTGGTATAATTTTTGACTCTTATATACTACTTTCCCCACTGTTCGGTGGGTATGTATGAGAAGAATGGAACATATTTTTCACCAACCGCGATACCATATATTTATGGCATGAGAAGATATGCCCTATTAGAGATAAGAAATCCATTGATTATACTCAGTATATATAATCACACAATGGTTCTAGTTAATTGTGCGTGGTTGAAGAAAGGTAGTCACGAGAGGTGTCATCGCACCGGTATTTACGAATATTGCAAACATCACCGTGCGTGGATGCGAAGAGGTTCCGATTCGCCTCGCCCATGTCGGCATTGTGGGGTAGGGACCAAAGCCGAGTCACTGCTATGTCCACCATGCGGTGACACTCAGGCTACTCATCGAATGGTTAACAAGGAAGTACGTGCTCGTCAGTATTATCGTTTAGTAATAATTGAAATCGGGAAGTCAGTTAGAAAGATAGAATCGATCTGATGTGTAGTTTTGATAAGTCACGGTATTTCAACACATAAACGCCGTAAAAAAACATTATCAAACTAATGTTATAAAATTGGAAATTGAACAGAAAAAACACTACAAATATTATTAGATAAAATGGATAATAAAATACAATGTGAATTGAAAGCTTATAATGACTGTGTTGAAGAAATTTACGAAGATTACGGGGGTTATAGTCCTATATATAAATTATATAAATTGAAAACACTAGACAATATCGAATACATGAATATCAGTGTAATTTATTACGCTCCGATAAAAAACGTTGCATTTACAATATTATACCGGCAATTATGCGAACTATACAAAGGGCAAATACAAATATTAAGACGGATAATGCGTATCAGATATAAAACTAAGGTGTATTATATAAAATTGTTAAAACCCAACGATGCGTTTACGAATATACATTTCTACGATATCGCTTATAAAGATATTGAAAAAATTATTATTGGACAGAAAAAACACTACTAATTAATTTATGTTGTAATCACAACACCAAGCAGACGACAATGTTCCAATTACACGTGTTATGAACATGTGTATATGTATAGCCGAGGTAAATAGACGGTTATTTATAGCCGAGTGTATTTCTCCTTATCGATGGTATGATAAATAATCTGTGTACACACCGTCTGTGTAAATCGATAATTGTACAACACTAGGTAGTGTTTATCATAACAGCCTTCGTGGTCGTGTGGGTTAAGGCGACACTCTATAGACACGTGGGTCGTGAGTTCGCGCCGCGGTTGCAGCTAAAACGTTTTATTTATTTCTATCCCTACAAATGAGATCACTATGGTAAACAACTTCACGACAACGGCGTTCCTATATGACCGCTCGAGGTTGCTGACAAATAATTCCAGATAGTCAGTTTACACTTAATGAAGGATTACAGCGTAATTCTACACTCGACTGAATTTGTTTAATGCACCAATATAATTAATTTTATAATTATGTTAAAATTAATCATTCAATAAAATATCACAATTTCGGAATGGTGGTGCTGTAACATTTCCTTCGACTTTATTTCCAAGTTTTACCCTACATTTATCACAATCAGTACTCTCAATATTGGGCATGGTGGCGCGCGCTTTGATTCTAATATCATTTTTTAATTCTTCATATCTCCCCATTTCTTCCACCACGGATTCAAACTCTAAATTTGATATTTCATTATCGGTCAACGCTTTAGACACTATAACGTCGATGCTATTTTTCTTAGACCTGGCGAGAACGGATATTCTATCATGTTTTCTACATTTTTTCTCGAGTTTTCCACCCGCCGCCCTAATTACCATACAAAGTATTCCAGATAAAACGGTAATTCCACTCAAAACCCCTGCAAGTGGAACCGTTACAATTGTAGATAGTGTTGCAGCAGTCCCCGCACCACTCATTACATATAAACTTGCCAGAACCGTACTAGATGCTTCAGCTATATTTGCCGTGCGCTTATATTTTTTAGCGTTTCTTTTTCTATTTGTACATTCTCTAACTAAAATATCCAGCATAGCGACGATATTATCCAACCTGAAATCTAAACTTCTTTCGTGAATTGGATTGGTATTGACAATTGAATACAGTGTTGGTGGATTGGTATTGACAATTGGAAGCGGTGATTCGTTCATGATTTTCAATATATTGGTATTTTACAAATTAAGTTCAATTAACAATGTAACAACAGTGGAAGAACTTGCTGGGTCAGCGATTTTCGTAACAAAGTTAATAACACTACCTTCGGAAAGTCTAATTGGATCGTCACCGGTGAACAAAACCACCGATGAAATATCTCCAGCGAGTTTATTGACTCCAATCCCCGTTCTTCCCCATCCACTACAATATTTATCACGACCGCGCCCACAGATTTACCATTAGCATTAACCGAGCAGACTGCCATTCGCAGAAGTGTACCTGTAGCTGGCATGGCGTATCCCCCATATGTATTGCTCGCTTTGGCACCGAATGAATATTCATAGAGCCCCTCATTCAAAGGGCCCCGCTTCTCAGCCCAAACTGTGATGACACGTTTTTGGGTTTTGAATGTTTTCACCAATCCGGCAAGCCCCCGATAGAGGTATGGGCCTCTTTGGTCGCGGCTCTACGAACACGTTTCAGTTTTTCGGAAACTTCGGTTATTTTTCTATCTAGTTCAGTAAGTGCTGCTTCTCTGTTGAGAGTGTCATCTGAGCGCAACACCCCATACGCCTCCGTAAGGGCCGCCTGGTGGTCTTCTCGGGCTTTCTTAATACCCGTTCGGACTCCCTCAATCCCCAACCGGGCCTCTTCCCGAAATTTGGTTATTTTCCCTCCTTGTTCAGTAAGTGATGCATGATCCTCTGAGCGCAACACCCTATAAGTCTCCGTAAGGGTCGCCTGGTCTTTCTCAATACCCGTTCGGACTCCCGCAATTTTCGCCCGGGTCTCTTTCCCAACTTGTGCAGTCGCCGTCAGCACTTGTACTCTAAGATGTGCTATACTCCTGTGAATCCCGTTTGTGGCCTGCGATATAGTTTTATTGATCAGGGCCTTGGTTTTTCCGGTAGTTAAAAAGTCGCTCTCTGTCGGGATGAATCCCCCTTCTGTCGGTTCCAAATTCTTTGAATCTCTCACCCAATCCCGATTGGAATTGGAAGAACTACCTGGTCGTATATACTCATAATAATTAATTTTAAGAAAATTATAAAATTGGGGCACCTATACTCAATTGGAAATTTCGAGAACGACCGAAATCGGGTAATAGTTATTCAACTTTCTCGCTTGATCATCGAGAATAGAGACCGTAGATTCGTGGATGTGTCCCGTTTCCAAAACTTTCATCTCGCGTGTGGGAAGTCTAAGGTCACCGTCTCCCCAAAGAAACAGTCGCTGGCTTGCACGGTTTTCAGTAATGTGCTGGGGGATCCGTCTACCATGTTGTACGATGTGTTCACCCGATCCAAGTGCACCCCGAGAGTTTTCGTGAAGGTGAAGTCCACCGGGTTATCACCGACGTACTCACCCGGGATAAACACACCTTTATTTGCGGAGTATGTCTCTCTAAAACCGAGTCGAATACCCAACGCCGGGGAGACCACTACCTTACTATCAGGGCCGATGGTCATTGTTGCGAGCCCGGTAGCCTTCGATACTGTGAGGTTGATTATACCGTCAAGCTCTGAGGTGACAAAATTTTAGAGCTGTCTAAAACTCCACAGTCCGTGAGACAGCTTTACACCTACTTGTTGTTCATCCTTCACATAGTAAAACCTTTCGCTCTTCCCCACATTCTGCCATCCAACCGTGAAGGTGATTGATCTGAGGCCCACCCGGCGTTTTCCGCAGCAGTTGTCGATTGACTTTTGATGTTCACAACTCTCTTTTTGAACATTGGTGATAGTAGTAAACATAATAATATCTTTCAATGGATACCAAAGCATTTAGCTTTAATTATAATGCAAAGTACGCGATCGGTGGTAAATACACGCAAAAAAGACGTTGTTAACCGCCTTGTACACCAACTGTAACAGTTAGACCGGACAGTGGCTTTACAACCAATTTCCCTAACACGTTTGAGAAATATGGAGTTCCAAAGACTACTAGTCAAGATGTAATACTAAGATGGGATTTTTCCCATATGAACTTCTGGCAAAACCAGCTAGCTTTCGCTGTATGGTGTGCAACGGCCGGAAGTGGAGTTTCACATCAAAACCATCTGACATCCAAGAATGTCATGCTCCGAAGTGTCTACAACTTTCATGTGTATTACACCATTAGGAGGATTCTCAAGGAACTAGGTATTCCACTACCTCAAGACGACGGCTGTGATCCAATTTCCAGCGCATACGACCGTAAGGCGTTCGAAAGATTGTGTAACGAATTTGGGGTACCAAAAGACGCGGAGTGGAGACAGAAAGTATACACCCCAACCAACAGTTTAAGGTTAGTTCACCTTAAAGGCTTAGTTAGTGGTGATCATCTGGATAAAGTCCCTGTATATGTCTTAGGGTTGTGGAGTGCTCGCGGAGCTACCCCACCACCATTTAAAAAATGGCAACATGGACTAAATATAATTATAAGTTGAATATGATGACGTTCGGTGATGAAGTGCTTGGAGGGCTTGCGTGTAAAGACGGTTATTGTCATTGGCTACCTACTAAGGTAGCCCAAGTGGAATACCTAGACCTGGGTGATACTCCACAGATGCGAAATGCGTGGACCACATTTATGTGACAACGCGATCGCGGCCGCTTACGGCAACCGCTTCTACATCCCGCTCGACTTTGAGTTGCTGGAGAGCCACATGCCCTACTATCAGAGTGATTTGGCTGACCGCCTCGAATACGAACTAACGTTCAACGACTACGGCCGAGTTCTCATAGTCACCGACATGGCATCGACGTATGCGATCGATAATGTTTCGTTGGAGTACGACATGGTCACGATGCCCGAACTCGCGCGATTAATCAGATCCCAGTACGCTGGGCGCGTTGCCATACTTTACGACCGAGTTCTTCGCCACCGCAAGATGACGAAAGACAAAAGCCACACATTGTGGAATATTAATGTCAATGTACCAGCCCGCTCGATGAAAGGTATACTGATGCTGTTCGAGGATGCTCGGTTCGCGCTCGGGGCTAGAAACACCGACAAATTCTATAACCCCAAAATCACAAAGGTAGAGGTGACGATCGAGGGAGTATCCAATCAACTCTACAGTGCGGGTCTTCGCGCGCACCAGCAGTGGGACGAAGTAAGAAAGCAGTTTACTGCCGGCTCTAAGCGCTCTCCGGAGGTTGCCGCGGTTGCCAAAGACCTGCAGCTCTCGGCCGTCTCCCTTGCGGAGTTCCTGACTACCAAATACGCGTTATGGCTAGACATGCGAGCCAGCGACGACGACCAAATACACGGCAGCGGACGCCAAGTTGAGAACGCTAGTGAGGGTGTGACGATCCAGATAACCAAAGAGGCGGATGGAAATGGGCCATTGAACGTGTACTTATATATAATTACAGGCGCACAACTCAACATCGAATATGGTCGATACGTCTCAGCACTCTACTGATTTAATAAAAAAATCATCTAGCGATTTATTAATAAAAAATCAATACCAATTCACGATTGGAGATGCTCACTCTGCCATAATATGTGGGCAGACAGGATGTGGAAAAACGGTTGTCATCCTAGACTTCCTCGAGGGGTCCTACCGCGATGCCTTTCGTCACATTGTGAGCCTATGTCCCACTGTGCGGCACAACGATACTTATCAGCGGCGCCCGTGGATATGGACCGACCCTGAGGTATACGTTATTGACCCCGGTGATAGGCTTCACGATTGGTTGCGTGGTTTACACCAAAGATTCCAGGGTGAGCCCACCCTATACGTGATTGACGATTGCTCGGCCTAGGCGGCGATGACCAAAAAGAAGGACATGCTCTCCGAGCTCGCATTTTCTGGCCGCCATGCGGGGCAAAGTGTATGGATCCTCACTCAAAAGTACAACGCCGTCCTCAAGGATCTGCGCGATACGAATCTAGGTTAGGTGAGGAGATGACAAAAACTCTTGGATCAGCGGCTATTCATTTGTACGCAACCGCCGTTAGTATACGTCTCCCTATACCAAACACCGCGGGATTGATTCGCGATCTAGAGACTGACCGTTTTATAGGACACACTCTTAGAACAGCCTGCTGCTCAATTTATAACAAGTTTGGAATGTACTTAGCTCCGCTGACAACCGCGTTGACCACGGGTAAACGCAATAAATTTGGACATACGTGCCCACGAACTATGAGCTCTAATATTAATATTGTAAATGATGACACAATACACACCTGCGAGAGTGACGGAAACACAATCTCCAACTTCAACACTGTTGAACCCGAGCACGCCCAATTCACGAATTGTGGTTAAATCGGGAGTTGCTGCAGCTCCACAGGAGCCCTCAACACCCAATCTAGATTGGACGAATCCGGTTGCACGACATAAAAACCCAAAAAGACAGGCAGCTGGGCGGGCGGCGGCTGCCACCCGAAAATATAAACAAGATCAAATACTCGCCGAGCTTCGAGAGGCCAAACAGACGTTGCAATCGGGGACGGAGACAGCAAAACATCTGAAGACAGAGCAATCGGGAATTGCAACAACACCCCCAATTCACGAATTGGAAGCGCACTCAACCCAATCGAAATTGGAGTTGAACCCGATTGAACCCCAACACCCCCAATTCATGAATTGGAGTTGGGTTGTTGGTGGTGGTCTGGCTGTTGTTGGTGCCCTGTGTGTGTGGAAATACCACCTATTACACCAATCATCAACAATGTTGAATTTGGGAAAACAACCCCCATCAATTCATCAAAAAACAGTTACGAAACACCAATCACAATTGGATGCGCCCCATTTAAACATTGATCGCGATCCCTTTTATATGCAATAATTATATTTATCAACAATGGCTGAAAACGATTGTAAAATGATAGTGAATGCGCTTTATCACGCCGTGGTGATATCGGGTTTCAGTATCGGGTATGCTCGACTATCAAAGATGGCCCTAGTAGGGTCCGCTCCCAAATTGGACTTCACTGTGAGAGACGTAGTGCTCGCGACCTTAGATGTAGCGGCCGCAGTTTGGACCCGAGATTATCTAATAAAAGTTGGAATTCTACCTGTTAATATATGGAAATAAATGGCTTCCATCGGAATAATGATAGGTGGTGCGCTTGTAAACGCATTGGCGTTCAGCGGTAGCAACTTTATATTCTCGAAAATGAGAAGCTCGAACGTGGATGAGGAGCGCAAGCGTCACGATTTAGCTGTAGAACAACTCAATAGCGCAAAGGAAGCATGGTCTAGAGAATCACGCAGCGCAAACTTTCCAGAACGTTGAAGAAGCCAACAGCGATTACGCGCTGTCATATCCACAGAAAAGTCTCGCGCCGCTGGATCGCGAGCCCCAACTTTCAGATTTCTAGGTACCGTTAGAGCCCCAAAAAGACCGCGAGATCGCGTTCATCGTCGTGGGAATGGGTGTGATGGGTCTCGTCGACTACAATATTCAATCGAGATTGAAATAATTATTTTAATTTTTTTTAAAAATATATATATATAACGATGTTAGTTGACGAACATTATTTTGCTATGCTCGATGTAGGCTACACTGCCCTTAAACACCGTATAGCTGGCGCAAAGGGTATGATTAGTCTGGCCCGATATTCTCTCGAGACGTGGCGCGAGGACGAAAAAGCGGCCACCCTTTTCGCAAAGCGGATGTTAGAGTCCTCCCAATCGAGATTGGATGCATTAGATTTTCCCAAGTTCCTTCAGAACTTAACCTCCAGTCGTGATTGTACTTCCAACAAAGGTTTATTATTAACGACGCAGTTACCGGACGATCTGGCGAGGGCATGTTGGAGATTTTCCGATATATTAGAATACTTCGCATACGATGAACACGCGCAAACTTAATACCAAACTATCGGTTCGCCTAACGCGCAAGCTGGAAGGGACTCGCGGCCATCAAGAACCTCGCGGCGGCGACAAAGGTTTCAGAAAACGCCGCCAAGAAATGGCTCAAGAAGCAGGCCATCTGGCAGATCTATTTACCCGCGCCTCACAATATTCCGAGCCCGAAATTCAACGTGCCGGTGCCGAACCAAGTTCACCAAGCGGATCTCCTGTTTCTCCCTCACGATCGCGTCAGTCGCAAGTACGCAATGACAATCGTTGACGTAGCGAGTCGTTATAAGGGGGCTGAGCCGTTGGCCACTAAAGAGTCTAGGAGGTGGCCGAGGCTCTTTCCCGAATATATAAGAGGAGTCCTCTCAAATGGCCGAATCTTCTCCAGGTCGATCCCGGCCGCGAGTTCATGGGCGCGGTCTCTCATCTATTGTCTAAGCACAACGTTTCTATCAGACGCGGCCGCGTCAACATCCACCGGGACCAGGGGATCGTGGTTCAATCGAACTCTGGCTGTTCGGCTGTTCGGACACCAATATGCCAAATAACTTGTAAACCCTCATTCGCGATCGACCGAGTGGGTGGCCAGACTGCCCGCCGTGGTCTCCGCACTGAACGGAGAGGTGACCAGATTGATAGGTAAGAAGCCTGTAGATGCCATCAAGTCTAAAAAGGTGACGAGCAAGCCCTCTGCCGTCTCGCGCGGGCTACCCGTTGGTTTAGAGGAGCAGCGGCTTCCATCGGATGTTGAAGTCCGGTACATCTATTAACCGGGAGAGCTCGAAGGTGGCAGCCGCCGCGCGACTGATCCCGTGTGGTCTCTGAATGTATATCATCTGGATCGATCTATTACCAAACCCGATGAGCCCGTGCTCTAATATTTGGCTGATGGTCCATCTCGCGGTTTTGTTCGCAAATAACTTCCTATGGTACCTTCTGACACCCAGCTACCCCCGGATCGTCAGAGTCTTTAGTATTCACCCCTTTTTCAGAGTTTTTTTTCTTTTACCTATCCTATAGGCTCGGTGTGCAACCCGTCTTCCATCACTCTCATGAGGTACCACACTCCTTCGTCGGTGGGCTCGTAAACGCGAATGCCAAACTTGAAGTGCTCTTCGACTATCTTAATATCTTCCAGGGGGATTCCCTTACTATCCGGTCCTTTATCGTGACCGAGATATTCGTGAGCTAGAGCTCGTGCCTTCTCACAACAGCGGTCTGGTCTCCCTCCACGGTGGATGGCTATGCACCTAAACAGACACAAGTAGTCGTCGTACGTGTCGACGGAATACATTCCCTTTTTCTGTCTTAACCAGTCTGGGAGTTTTCCCGCTCCCATGAGAAGTTGTTGCGCATCGATGATCATCTTCACCTCTACCGATATCCAACGAACGAAGGTCCATTTTGTGCTTGATCTATCAACTTTCTCGAAGTCCATTCGACCTTTCTCTCTATCGGATATCCAACTCTCCGCTTTGGAAATCTCGTTTATCCACGGACTGCCCTTTGATTGTTTGTGATAGATCATCGTTTCGTCGGTCTCGATGTTCCTAGTACGATAAGAGCACGAATACCTCAGATAACATGCCGTGGTCATTTCTGGGCGAATTTTATTCATTATGCGATTAGCGATCTCCCCGTCTACCCCCCTCTCGAAAGTCCATACTATCTTCCTCCTACCCCTATCAACAGTTTCCCTAGCTTCGGCATATTCGGCTAGAATCCTGGGACCCTCCTCCACCAAATCTCTGGCGATATCTCTCCTCCTCTTAGGAGGTCTCCCCATCAACCCTTGATAAATCTTATTGTAGTACGCCTTGCATAGTGGTTTTCTACGTGCGCTGGGATCTTCTTTTACACGCTGCGCGTAAGCGGTGGCACGCAGACTGGCCGTCGTCTCGTTCTCCAATTTCTTGGATCGTTTTTCTGGGTCGGCGGGCAGTCGTCCGGTCGAAACCACACGCCGCAGCCTCTCCTCGTAGACGACGGCTCGCGCGTCACTTATCCTATCTGCAATAGCTTTCTTGAGTCTCAAACCTCTTAGGGAAATTCCCCAACTCTTAGCTTGCTCTCTCATTTGCTTTATGGTAGGCATTATACTGAGTATAACCAATAGATTTTTTATCTTTGTGTCAGTTGCTATTTTATTTTTAATAAATGTATGACAAATTGCTGTATTTTATACTGAGTATAACTTATGGATTTCTTATCATTAATAGGGTGTCAGTTGATATTTTTGACAGATTGTTGTAATATACTGATTATAACTTATGGATTTCTTATCTTTAATAGGGTGTCAATTGTTATTTTTTTTTTTTTTGCTCTAGGAAATATATGGTCTCGCGGTTGATGAAAAATATGTTCCATTCTTCTCATACATACCCACCGAACAGTGGGGGAAAATCCAAGTAGTATATAAGAGTCAAAAATGATACCACCATGCGGTGAGGGGCACCGCGCATAGCCGTTGCCTTCTAGAGGGTGGTGATATCATTTTGACTCTTATATACTACTACATGAACCACCATTATAAATACCCTGATACACAGAAAATCGCACAGTGTATCACTTTTACCTGGCTGGCCAACCACATAACACATACCATATATAACCACAAAATACACACCATATATACATGCACCTACTACTGTACTCTGTTATTAGCTATCAAATCCAGTGATATGTATGCAGTTACCCGAGTGTTTTGTCCCTGGTGTTTATTCACCTACTATGCGAGTTGGCTTTACCTATGTATAATGCGTACACTAACAATAGGCTGTGCATCAGATTGAAATGTTTACGCTACAAAAACTATTTTGACATTCATGAGAGAAATGCTCAGATATCTCGTCTTTTGTACATGCATTATATTTATAGTTAGCTTGGGGTTGTCACATCTGTCTATTATGTATTGCACCAGATTTTATTTGGTTTACTGTCATATTATTTGCTGTATGTGTCAAACGCACAGAGTGCTGAAACTTTACGATGGCTTGTACATACAAAGATGGCGGAGATGGCAACTCAATGCTCCATATAGTATACAGTAACAAGACAATATTCACATATGTTATATTCATATTGGTGCAATACATAATAGAAACATATGACAACGGCAAGCTATACATATTAGGCCAGCAAAAGACGATATATCTGAGCATTTCTCCCATCAATATCAAAATAAATGTTGATGTGTAAACTTCTCAATCTGATGCTCCATCTATGTTATTGTACATGCTACCATAGTTAAAGCCATATTTACTTGCATAGTAGGTGAGTAGACACCAGGGACAACACACTCTGGTAACTGCCTACATGTCACTGGATTTGATAGCTAATAGCAGAGTACAGTAGTGGGTATATATGGTATGTGTTGTGTGGTTTGCCAGGTAAAAGTGATACACTGTGCGATTTTCTGTGTATGAGTTATATATAATGGTGGTTCATGCTGTAAAAAAACACAGGCACAAACCTGTCCAGAAAAATGACATATCTTACAGTTTGGTATAATACAATTGATCGAAGTCCGTTCTCCTGGCTTTTCTACATGTGATTAGCTACTTTATATCATAATTATGTTCTACTTCACATTTTGAGTTCTTTGTCAAACGGCAGAACAGGTGAAACTGGCTAATGGCTGGAACACACAAAGATCGCCGATTTTGCCACTGCATGTGCTGTATAGGATACAGTAACGAGGCAGTATTCACATATATTCTATCATATTTACGAAGCAATTATCTTTGAATCAAACGATGATCAGGTATATAACCGGTCCTTAAGGTTTTGTACCTATCCATTTGGCAGGTTTTTCTAGCAGGATTGCTGCTCAAACGCTAATCAAAATAGAATAATGTATCATTGTCACAAAACATCTCACTCGAGCACCAATTCATTACAACGTATCCTCTCGGTATGCCATACATTGACCAATGTCACAGCCTGCAAACGTTTATTCGCCCAATAATGTATCGTTAGAGGGAATTACAATCAGTTTATGTATGTAACTGATAATGTGTATAACATCATCGGTATTTTACAAAATTAAAAAGCTTAATTACATTCTATGTATTTTTTGGAGTGTAAGTGTAAGCTGACCATTTTTACGCCTTATCTCATTACGTGTAATGGGTTATGTAAAATTGTTGTCTGTATTTCTGGTTACATGTTACGCTATTATCAGGGCATAACATAAAACTAACACAATCATGCGGTATATTTAGTCTTTCCTATATATACATACATGCAGTACAGGACAGTGTACTGTAGCATATTACGCAAAGACATACCGAACATATATAATTTTGCATGTAGCATAATAATTTTGCCCCCCAATAATTGAAATTCTCCTACGCCTATGCGCTGTAAACAGTTTCATTTACATCAGACTATTCAGTCAACTGAAGAAGTAGCTATACTGGAAAAAGTAGTCACCAACACGAATGACGCGTATGAATTGTGATTAGGTCGTATTGCCAGGATATCAAATATGTTTCACGGCACCGTCTTTCACGGCACATAGGCACTGCGTTGACGGGATAAATATGTTTATTATATCAAGACAATACAACTTGGACGTTTCTTTATGAAATCAGTCGGGCGTTCAATAACTATTATATTCATTATGTTAGATTCCATTCATTGCACATTGACAACTGTACCGTGTTGGTTTACTGTGAAAGCCCACTATATGCCATACATCAAAATAACCCGCCTTGTATTTGCCATGTACTAGATCATGTACATAGTTCGATAGTCGCTCAAACTGTGGTGACGTCATACACCGTATCTACGATTGTGACCATGTTTCATTGCCTATGCATTTCGCTATCCACGTACCAATAAGTAAATCTTATGATGATGAAGAAAAATGTTTTTGTTATAAAATAATCATACTTTAATACCACAATTAAAATGCTTCACGTATTGTATAAAATGGAGGTTACAGTGTATGAACACAGTGTAATACAAATCATAATACACTACTGTAATACATATGTACATTAGCTCGTTACAGAAAAGAGGTTTGGTGACCAGTACAACTTCAATGTATGTTGATTTTCTTATATAATAAAATATAATCTAACATTTGTGATGACTGAATAGGATATTTATTAAACTCGTTGACTAATTTCATAATTTCATAGGAAACTCGACATAGTCTCGTTTCTTCTATGTCGATTTTCATATGAAATCAGTCAACGAGTAATTTGCCTTGAATGTGATTGTCGCGTGACACGTGCATTCTTGTACATTCTGGATTCCGTATAATTGTATATTTGTGATGTGTGGTACTGTTTTGTATTGTTGTGCGTATTATTGATTTCACATACCTGTGATTCCACATACCTGTGATTTCACATATCTGTGAATTTTTACATACCTGTGATTTAGCATGTACATTTCCCATGTACAATGTGCGTGTAATAACGGGGCTTATGTTGTATTGGTGGAAATACGTTTATGCGTGTCCTTTTTGCGGATTTAAATACACGTCCATTTTATGAGCAATGTTTTACTGATGTCACGCCATATTTGCCACAGACTATGCATGTGTGTGGTAGAGAACTCGTTGACTGCGTGTGCTGGTTTCGCTTGGGAAAAGACCCCACCCCTTTTAGTATTACGGATGTCCACTATCCGTGCCGGCCGAGTTTGTCCGCGTGTCAGTTGTTCACCAGATAAGGGACCTTCTGTAGGTGAAGCCAGTATATAGCGCAGACCATACCATGGTCTGCCCTGTTGTGTATGCTACGGGTTAGTGTTTCAGCATAGCCTGGTACTGGCCAACACGGATATATCAGATCCCATACTGGTGATGCTTTGTGTCGTGATATTTCCGTAAATGACCACGATATTTGAGTTTAGTATGTGCTACACTCTCATTTGAGTGTATAGCCCGTAGGACCGATATGGAGGGGTTTGGCGGGGCCAAAAAGCGACCTTCGCATGTCGAAACCAGTCGAGTAGATTTCGGATTATGAGATCTGGGTCTATAGTGTACAGATTTATGGTAGTGTGGGATATACCATGTTGGATGGTATTTGTTCCTCGAGGGCTGTTCACTAGTTTGGTTGAATTTATGGCGTGGGAACATATATTTATGCCAAATATAACCCACGGGTGAAATGGAAAAAGCCATGTTTCTTTGTGATATTTATGTGAGATGTCGAAAGAGGGGTAGGCATATTCATTATTCAGTGCGTGGTTTCACTGGTGCGTATATAAGCGATGTC
This sequence comes from Conchocele bisecta, assembly GCA_029237695.1. NCBI lineage: Eukaryota > Metazoa > Mollusca > Bivalvia > Lucinida > Thyasiridae > Conchocele > Conchocele bisecta. Next base: position 16,019,980 of record CM055267.1, on the reverse strand, counting down.
TCGATATGTGTTGGTGGGACACATATTTTTTGGTAACAGAAGGATAGTACTGTATTCACCAGTGACACGGAGGATTTTGGTATGTACCTACAACATTTTATTTCAGCTGTGATTTACCGTTGTTCGATTCCCGTTTTAGTCCGTTGTGTATCCTGTCTGTCTGTCTGTGCGTATTCGTCCAGTAATTGGAGACTCATTTCATTTTAGTAGCCTCTTGAGAACGCTCCAGCGAGCCACATTGGACGTTTTGGTCCACTCGTTGAGGGCAGACCCTAGTCAGTGCAGAGTACCAGGTCGTCCGAGTGTCCGTACGTCTGTCTGGCGCAGTGTGTGTAGCAGCTCCGGGTACAGGCCTGTATAGAGCAGTGTGTGATAGCTACATCGCGTTCAGCAGACAGTCACACCCATAGATTAGTGAAGTGAAACGCCATACACACATATCATATCATTATACTACCACCGAGTTGAATGTCACCTAAGTGAAACTTTTTCCGGCGTCTTAGCCAACGTGATAATCGCCATTTGTATTATATCGGAACTTTACATCCGGTCTACCACTTCCGGTATTACAACCCATTGATTCATCATGGATACTTTACATCCGGTCCACCACATCCGGGTTGCTACAGTCGAGTGATGCCATAGGAACTTTACCTCTGGTTCACCATTTCCGGAAATAATACTACCTTTGGAACTTTACTTCCGGTACCAGCTTCCCGAACATTATATCGTTATTGACTATCATGTGATGTAACCACATCCGGTTGTGACTTTGACATTCATACTTTGGAAATATATTGCATAGGCAATACATATGTATACTTTGATAGTGTATGGTAATACTCCTATCATGGCATATCATGGCTAAAGGGATTTTAGTAAGACTACATATATTGTTTATGGATTAATCCACTTCAAGTTGGATAATAGCCATATTGGTGACTAGACCTCATACTGCGGGTGAGGCAGACATTGGGACCTTGATACTCGGAGGTTACCGCTATCTATTGAGATACGCCAGCACTGGGGTAGCTCAGATGATTGCCATTTGTCCTCCAATGTTCGTTCTGCCATGTTATACTTGTATGTTATTTCACTTTGATTAGCGATCATCAAAGTACTTGTGCATTCATACTATTGTCCACTACGGGACCATTGAGATACCACATACTGAGTTTATTCGTCTATAGCTTTTAAGTTGCGTTAAAGTATAACAGTCGATTGGCTTAAAACCTTGTAGTAATTGAATAGTATCATGCACAGTACAGTGATGTTCGCATATCAATGTATCATGTATTCCTGTGTGTTCCCCATGTAATATAGTGTACATTATAAGTGATTAAGTGACTACATGTACTTATCTACTCTAGCCTATCCCTTACACTTCAACTGCATTGTTACCACTTTTCGTTCGTTCATCAGATCAAGCTGTATTGGCCATAACGTCATAACAATTGAAGAATACTTGGTTCATATGATAATAGGGGAGACTATATTTGTCTCGATCATTCCTGACCTTGGTAATGACCTTGACAGTGATCCGGCACTCACCAATCAAATGTAATATATAGCCTTGTATATGTGATCCGGAACTCACCAATCAATTGTATTACATAGCCTTGAATGTGATCCGTAACTCACCAATCAATTGTATTATATAGCCTTGAATGTGATCCGTAACTCACCTATCAATTTTATTATATAGCCTAGAATGTGATCGGGAACTCACCAATCAATTGTATTATATAGCCTAAAATGTGATCCGGAACTCACCAATCAATTGTATTACAATGTATATAGCCTTGTATGTGAACCGGAACTCACCAATCAATTGTATTATGTAGCCTATAATGTGATCCAGAAGTCACAAATCAATTGTATTATATATCCTTGTATGTGATCCGAACCCACTAATCAAGTGTATTATATATTATTTTATGTGATCCGGGACTCACCAATCAATTGTATTATATAGCCTTGAATGTAATCCGGAATTCACCAATCAATTGCATTATATAGCCTTAAATGTGGCCTGGAACTCACAATCAATTGTTTTATATATCCTTGTACGTGATCCGGAACTCACCAATCAATTGTATTATATAGCCTTTTATGTGGTCCGGAACTCACCAATCAATTGTATTATATAGCCTTGTATGTGATCCGGAACTCACCAATCAATTGCATTAGGTAGCCTTAAATGTGGTCCGAAACTCACCAATCAATTGTATTATATATCCTTGTATGTGATCCGGAACTCACCAATCAAATGTATTATATAGTCTTGTATGTGATCCGGAACTCACCAATCATTTGCATTATATATCCTTAAATGTGGTCCGGAACTCACCAATCAATTGTATTATATATCCTTGTATGTGATCCGGAACTCACCAATCAATTGTATTATATAACCTTGTATGTGATCCGGAACTCACCAACCAATTGTATTATATAGCCTTGTATGTGATCCGGAACTCACCAATCAATTGTATTATATAGCCGTGAATGTGATCTGGAACACACCAATCAATGTATTTATATACAACGGATTAAAGAAGCCCTTTTATTACACTCCTGCGAGTTATTTGGATGCGTTTCGCTGTGAGTGAAAACCCGTAATCAACTCCTTACAAATAATACACCGTGGAGAGAACACCCGTAGTTGCACCCTCTTTTATTACATTCAAAATAAAGTTATTTGAAAAATAGGAGAGCCTCGACTAATCTTTAATGTTAATTTGATTGAACACATTCCAAACATGCACTCAAATGTATCTATTTCATAGAAACAGCTGCGTAATTTGGATTACACACGTGACAGCCTCGACTAATCTTTAATGTTAATTTGCTTGAACACATTCCAAACATGCACTCAAATGTATCTATTTCATAGAAACAGCTGCGTAATTTGGATTACACACGTGACGTCAAAACGCGGGAAACACGTCGTTTTGCAACTATTCATGCGCACAGCACAACTCATTGATTATAATCTCAAAAATAGACTAAATGTGTATATATATATATCTGCCGTGGAAGTATAATAAATATGATATTCCATCGTACATGTTTGAATAGCGGAAATAATACACTCATGTCCGCCGGCGTCCGTGCAAGCAACTCGTTCGCTACGCTCACTCGTTGCTTACGCGGTAGCCGACTCACACTCGTGTATTATTTCCCGCTATTCAAAATGTACGATTGAATATCCTCTGTGTCGTTCTATATGACAGTAGCATTGCACATTACAATATACCATTTGGCATTTGTGCCAAGTGCGGAGTGTTTGCGAAATACGTACGGACTTTACTCTACCAACGCAGATCCATAATGAGATACGTATCTATGACTGGAGATTTGGGGTGTATTGATTGAGCGACCAGTGTAGTCCCAGATCGAGCAATGTCTGCGCCGTTCGCCATTCCATCAGTGAAACACCCGCCATGCTTCTAACAAGTAATATGCATTGAATCAGGAGCTACACTAGTCGTACATACCATTAGCTCCATTTCTCTAGTCACAGCAAATAGTATATAAGAGTCACAATGATACCACCATCACCTATGGAAGGTGCCAGCTACGCGCGGCACCTTCCACAGCATGATGGTTGTATCATTTGTGACTCTTATATACTACTACCGCGAGACCATATATTTATGACATGAGAAGATACACCCTATTAGAGATAAAAATCCCTATGTTATACTCAGTATATATATACAACATAATGGTTCTAGTTAAGTGTGCATGGTTGAAGACAGGTAGTCACGAGAGATGTTTTCGCACCGGTATTTACGAATATTGCAAACATCACCGTGCATGGATGCGAAGAGGTTCCGTTTCGCCTCGCCCATGTCGACATTGTGGGGTAGGGACCAAAGCCGAGTCACTGCTATGTCCACCATGTGGTGGCACTCAGGCTACTCTTCGAATGGTTAACAAGGGATTACGTGCTCGCAAGTATTATCGTTTAGTAATAATTCAAATCAGAAAGTCAGTTAGAAAGATAGAATCGATCTAATTAGTCACGGTGTTTCTACAGCATTAAAACACTGTAAAAAACATTATCAAACTAATTTTATAAAATTGAACAGAAAAAACAAGTACCAATATAAAAGAGAAAATGGATAATACAATACAATTGGAATTGAAAGTTTTTAATGGCTGTGTTAAAGAAGTTTACGAGAATACGGGGGTTATAATCCTGTATATAAATCTATAAAATGAGAACACTAGGCGATATCGAATATATGAAATACCAGCGTAATTTATTACGCTCGACAAAAACGTTGCATTTACAATATTATACCGGCAATTATGTCAACTATACAAGAGGCAAATACGAACATTAACGACATAATGCGTATCGGATATGAAACTAAGGCGTATTATATAAAACTATTAAAACCCAACGATTCGTTTACGAACGTACATTTCTACGATATCACTTATAAATTTATGTTGTAATCACAACACCAAGCAGACGACAATGTTTCACTTACACGTGTTATGAAAATGTAAATTATGTGTCCTACCTTACACGTATATTAAGTGTCCATTTTATAGAGAGATTACACGATTACGTCTTCCGGGATGGAAAATAAACACACTATAATATATTACACACACGGCTAAATATAGCCTTATCGATGGTATGTAAACGGGCTATCGATTTACACAGGTGGTGTACACAGTTTATAAACACTTAGTGAGGGTTATATAATTCACGAATTTCCGGGATGGTTCGTTATTTAATTAATTTTAATAATTAAAATTTATATAAATTTAAAGCTGAACACCCCCTATTATATAGCAAACATATTAATTAATATAATAAAATAATTAATTAATAATAAATAACAATTTTTTTTTATTTCACCAGCAAAGTTAAGTTTATATACGAGAAATAAACACAGATAAGTGTCGGGACGCCGGCATTAATATCTCAACAGTGAGATAAGTTTCACCACATGTAATTCACTCTGGCCGCTCTGCACATTATAGCGGATGGAGGTAACGATGAGGTGGGGTCCGCGGCATCGGTCCAATGATGGAGTGTAGGAGATGTGAGTGTAACACACCTCGCTAAGCCGAAAAAATAAAAAAAATAGAAGAAATCAAACGAAGGCTGTGCGGGGTGGACCCAGAAGGGTTTTGCTGGCGCGGGTTCGAGCCTCGGTGGAACCTAAAACTTTTTTTCTTTTTTTTCTTTTTAAATTGTTAATAATTTTCCTAAAATTAATTAATAAATTGTTTACTGCACCAAAATAATTAATTTTATAATTAATTTTATAATTTTCTTTAAATTAATTATAAAATTAATTATTTTGGTGCTGTAACATTTCTTCCGACTTTATCTCCAAGTTTTTCCCTAAATTTATCCCAATCAGTACACTCAATTTTGAGCATGGTGGCGCGTGCCTTGATTCTTATATCATTTTTTAATTGTTCATATCTACCCATTTCTTCCACCACGGATTCAAACTCTAAATTTGATATTTTCTTATCGGCCAACGCTTTGGACACCACAACGTCGATGGTATTTTTCTTCGACCTGGCGAGAACGGATATTCTATCATGTTTTCTACATTTTTTCTCGAGTTTTCCACCCGACGCCCTAATTACCATACACAACAACCCAGAAACGGCCGACACCGCACATAAAATCCCCGCTACGGGAACCGTTATAATGGTGGATATAGTTGCAGCTGTCCCCGCCCCACACAACACAGAAACACTCGCCAGAGCCGTGCTAGATACTTCAGCCATGTTCACCGCGCGCCTATATATTTTAGCGTTTCTTTTTCTATTTCTATATTCTCTAACTAAAATATCCTGCATAGCGACGATATTATTCAACCTAAAATCTGAACTTCTTTCGTTAATTGTACACAGTGTTGATGGAGTGGTATTGACAATTGGAAGCGTTGATTCGTTCATATTTAAATTTTACAAATTTATTTCAATATATTAGTATTTACAAAATAAGTTCAATTAACAACGAGACAATAGTGGAAGAACTCTCTTGGTCACCGAATTTCGTAACAAAGTTAATAACACTACCTTTGGAAAGTCTAATTCGATCATAACCGGAGAACGAAACCACCGTCGAACTATCTCCAGAGATTTTAGTGACTCCAACTCCCGTTCTTACGTTTTAGCGTTTTCATTGTTCGCACTATTCCGGCAAGCGCACTGTTTGCGTTATATGCCTCAGTACGAATATTATAAGAGGCCTCCTCAAGAGCTTTGGTCGCGGCTATACGATCATACTTAAATTAGCATGACCTTGCTCTTTTTCACCGTCGCAAGATCGCTGAAACACTTGGCCATGGTTTACGTCCATGAAATAAATTAAATGCAAAGATCATCTCTAGTTTTGCCTGGAAATTTCATCGTGCATGTATTATATAATAAGTATGTAATTATATAAACTTAACAGCATTAACCCTTACATTGCTGAATTATTTTTTGTTGTCTGCTTTTTATTTTTCTAATTTTCATTTTTCTCATTAAAAACATGATTTGACAGCACTTGGGAATAATTTCCAATGTAAAGTAGATTTGTCAGTAGGCCAGGCTTACGGAATACCCCCCCCCCCCCCCCCTCCCCCCCCCCCCCCCCCGCGTGGGTGCAGGTGCCCATAAATGTGTATATACCATATTGATAAAGAAGTCAATACTAGTAAAGAAAACAACAGCATATAACAATTTCCGTTTCCAGCATTTGAAGGGTTAACGCAATGCAAATACATTATTTCTGCAGCATATATTATGATAAGACTGAAATGCTTGATTACATAGCTAGCACATGTAACTTTAGCCTTAATAGCTATGGGTACAGTCCGCTTATGTGACTGTGAATTAAGTAGGCAAACTAGTGACACATGTCTATTTAACCCATACTACCCAGTGTATGATAACCATGATCAGATGATAACTATTAGACATTGTTTGAGTAAATATTGTGTTACTGTATTTTATTAATTAGGCAGCTGGACCGAACCGTAATACTATCCTGTGTCCATAATGTCACCGAACAAGTACCGCATTGCATCAGTTAATAGTAATGTTCAGTAGAATCACATAGACAATCATGTTCATATCCATGTAGTAAAGGTTCTCCTCTTCTCCACTTCATTCTGACCACTGTTCATCATGCTCATTGGATATAGTACTCGCAATCACAAAACAAATAGCCGACTACTTGTATACGTATGATATTTGACACCTTGTCAACATTTCTGACCACTATCACCATGACTTCACTGGGAAACGAACGTAAGTGTATAATACTACTACTTAAGTACCATTATAGTGCGATCAGCAGCCAAAATGGATATGCTCTACTATGAATGTGTGTATCTAGTGCTCTGTTGGTGGCTCACGATGTACGGTTCTATTTTGTCCGTCGGAACCAGAGTTCGTCTCCATTAGAGTGGGTGGGACATGACTTTTCATTAGTATCAAGTGCATTACATGCAGCGAGCATATTGATCAGCAACCATACATGTATACAAAGATGAACATGTCTAACCCGGACGACATATACAACTTGTAACAGGCTCCAGTTTTGTTTGAGCAAATGCAGTTGCTCAAAATAGCGACCCCATATGCATAAGGAGGGTTATGAAAAGTTAAATCTGCACTTGACTATGAAAATGATCATAATTGTTCACCAGATTCTACATTAATGTAAGAACAGACATTAGGAACAGACATTCAGTATACGACATAGCATACTATCTCTGGGATCTCATTTGCCTTCAAGCGTTGTGAAACTCAGCAATCACGTATTCGTATGCGATATTTACATGGGCATTGTATCCGAACTGTAATGGAAAACACTACATTGGCATTCGCGTGACAATTACCTACTTTTCGAAAACTATTGGTCTGGTCCAATGGTTTTCAGGTATAACAGTACAGACACTATGCAGCACAATATCATGAACCAGTGGCATATATGCAAAACAGTTGAGTGAAATCTACCTTAAACAGTCGGACATGGTGTTCTAATTCACATGTATGCACACGTGTCGTTATCAACTATCATTTGTCTTCCTTACGCATCAGGAATCAGAAACAAACGTTCGTTACATCAAATAGATTAACGTATTCCTGTAGTGTCATATCCTCTGAAAATATAAACAAACGAGTTAAAAGGTGACCATATTATATACATGTATGACAAACATTACGTCACAAGTCATAATCGGAAACAGTGTGCTTTGTGCGTCTACATGTATATGCAACTGAACGGCTGTTTGACAAAAGGGGTCTTACAAATAGTATATATTTATACCACCCGCAACGGGTTGTGTGGGGTATACTGGAGTCAGGTTTTCCGTGCGTGTGTGCGTGCGTGCGTGCGTGCGGGGCGTGCGTGCGTGCGTGCGTCACTAAACTTAACATCAGAGAAATATGTTATAACTTCTATTTCCTTCATCTTTATTTAAAAAGCTTAATATTTCCTCTAAGGCTCTACTATCATTCTGTGACAAATCCCGGCTGATCTCGAGGTCAATGTCACATACTTGGTCTCTTTACAAAACTTAACATCAGAGAAATCGGTTATAACTTATATTTCCTTGCTCGGATCTGCTTCACATTTCACACACGCAATGCTCCAATGGACCTCTACCACCCTGTGACAAATTCACATTCGTGCCGCCCCCGCTAAACCCATAGTCAAGGTCATACGCCCACACACTTGTAATTTGCTTACATAGTTATGGGTACCTGGGCCTACGCGTGGGTAATTCCGTGAGCCTCGCTTACTGACCAATATACATGTACATGTAGTTTCCATTAGTTCATAATACAAATCTAATGACAAGAACGACATCAGAGTTATTTGACATTGACCGATGCCCAAGGGGAGGGAGCATACTGGGTTGTGAAGTGAAAATATGGATGATAATAAACGTGCATATGAAGTTTGAAGCCAAATAGTTGTGCAACAAAGAAATTATAAGAGAATGGAGAAATTGGCACCTATCTACTGGGCGCACATTTCTATTTTATTTGACATTGACATTGAGCACGTGGAGTGCAAGGGTGGGTGGGGAATGGAAATATGGATGACAGTAAACAAGTTACTTGAGAATAGAAAAAGGCACACGCATCTACAGGACGTGACTTTCTATTTTATTTGACCTTGAAATTGGGCATGGGGAGAGCATGAGTGTGGTGGCGAATGGAAATATGGATGATAACAAACATGCACATGAAGTTTCAATCCAATTGGTTGTAGATCAAACAAGTTATAGGAGAATGTAGAAACGCGCACGCATCGACTGGACGTAAATTTTGTTATTTGACCTAGAACGTGAGCATGGAACGGACAGAGAATGAAAGTATGGATGATAATGAACATATCCACGAAGTATCAAGCCAATAGGTCATAAAGTACAGAAGTTATAGGCGAATGGAAAACGTAACGGACGGACAGACGGATGTTCCTACGAATGGATATTTATTGGGTTTTTAATATATAAAATTACCCAACAAAAGTACCCAACACTACCCTAACCCTACCCAAGAAGATCCCTGTACGCTTGCCCAACACGCAGATGAGCATTTGTTGGGTACTTTTGTACCCAACAAGTATCCATTCGTCTGTGCGGACGGACGGACGGACGGACGTACATAATACTGCGGTATACTTGCAAACACACTTACTTGTGCACCTGTAAATAGTTTGCACAATAAAAGCATGTTAAAGACGGACAGACGGACGGACGGCTTTTGCATCCCATTTTCGCCACTGATAGTCATATGAAGGCAATACTCCGGAGAATTACAAGCAGGGGGCACAGAGGAGTCGGGAGCTATTGTGATGTGTAACCCGGCTGCATGTGCCATGATAATGTTGTTATCTCTGGTGTGTGGCAGAACTGCCAGCAACCTGGATAATTATCTAATTGTGTGTCCTAATCTTGTCTGGGGAGCAAGGTTGTTTGCATAACTGACACGAGCTGAATTTAATGAGATGATTGTATGTGATTTACGTCTTCCCAAGTGTGAACGACCAAGGCCATAATATTACCGTTGTATAAGGTTAATGGTTTAAACAATCAGCCGTAACATTGCATTATCATTTTCCGATGCTATCGATCGCGTTTCAACATTTGTAACCGTTTCCGACCTATTTCCATGAATTCTTTGAAATATCTGTAATATCATACATTGAATATTGTGACGTCATACCATGCAAGTAGTGACGTAATTAGTAAGGATATATAATGAGTAAAATGCTACAATATATTACTTTGTAATAAACTTTAGTTTGAATGATTATCTTGCTTAGAACACTAGTTATCTCTATTTAATGTGGGGACATATTTTTAACCACCCTGCATTTATTGAGTATTTTCAGCCTCGGCCTTTACGCCGATCAAGCTATTTGATTTCAAGTACACTATCAGGTATTTTGAAATAAAAATAATTTACAAATATTGGCCAGATTAGCGCAGGCGGTGGTGTACTTGTAGGCCTACCTGTAAGGAAAATTGGAAAATGTCTATATTTTGTTGTGAAATTATCATATTAATTATGCACCATTTAGAAAGAAGTTTCCATTATAGACGCTAGTGTAATTACATTAACTAAAGTAAATTAGTAACCATCGATTGAAAAACGTGTTTATAATATTGAAAAATAACTAGAGTTGCTTTCTATGAAATCTGAGACCCATGCAGTGCCTAACTATTATTGCGTACTACGTCTTTTTTGTTATTATAGGCTTGTTGTTTGTTCGCATAAGCGACATATGTTTTCTACTCTCGTTTTAATGAAATGTTTACTGCCATCATGTTACTGTTATCGATATTATATTTACAATGTACTTTTGTGACCAGTGTAGACCCTGATCAGGCTGCGTATCTTATAATTAAGTCTATCTAAGCCGAACATACTGGTAATTCAATACATAAGTAGTCTTTTATCTGACACTTATAAAGGTTGAGTTCCCTTCTGATAAAATGGTATGACGTCCTATGGAAATAATAATAATATTTCCGAATGTTGGTGTGTCAACTATTGTGTGTACTTGACGCGCGATGCGCTGGTAAACAATTCAATGCATATGTATCCGGTTTATGGAAGTTCCCCTGTACAGCAGGTATTGGCGCATTACACGAATTTGGGGCACGTAGTGTACTATTGCAGATGAAAGTGAAACGTTAACCATTTGTCGATTTGAAATCGGTTCAAGGACGCTGCCCTGAGGAACACCGGATAATACATTTCCACTTTGAGCTATGACCTTTCACATTTACACATTGTTTTCTTCAACTAAGAAAATCTTCAACCCAATTAAAAACACGTCCCTTCATCCCGTTTGCTGATAATTTCCTTAACAGTCGTTTGTGGCTCACTTTGTCGAAGGTCTTTGACAAATCTAAATTAATATACCGAGTCCCAAGATTGATGTTTATCTAAATAGTCCCACCAGTCTTCTATCACACCCAACAACTGTAATACGCATGATCTTTATGGATAGTAAAGTAATATGTCCGTTGGCATGCCATTATCATACTATATACATGTTACTTATATTTTCTAGACAACTTCAAAATAAATATTTATCAGAATGTTTATTTAATAATCTCGTTTAATTTTCGATGAGTTTATTTTTAGTTACTACATGCACATGTGTGTGTCACGTATGCACATCAGAGTTATAGATAAGGCATGTATTTCAGCTGAATACGCATTGATTTCAAAAGTGAGAGTACAAAATACCCATTGATTTTCAAACTTAGGAGTAAAAATACTCTAATAATAATAAAGTTTTCACTTTTGTGAGCTGAAAAATGTTTCGCTAAAAATAACTAAATTTTCAACTTTGTTTGCCTTTTGTCTCGTTTGTTCCAACTTTATGTAGCAAAACGTGGTAAATTCAGACATCTGCAAAGATAATCAATGTACTGAAAGTACTGAAACTAGGTTAGCTCAACGATTACTAATAAGTATTATTTATTTATATATGATGTTTAATGGCTTATCATCAGCTAAAGTAATTTTAATGTCGGTTAACATGGTAAAATCCCATATTTCATGTATAGGGAAGAAGGAAAATCCTAAACTCAGAACAGAATATTTACAGACAAAAATATACAGTCAGTGTACGTGGCTTCGCACACTTATATTTTTGATAATTATCAAAAACAAGTATACAAAGTTCACATTTGTTTGTATTTTGACAGATATGACATTCAACACCGGAAATATGCGTGTCACATGTCAAGCAGTTCACGCGGGCTCAAGGATGTGCCAGTGTTGTTTTACTACGTGAATCAATTGAAAACACATGGAAGTGTACATGGCTTCGCACACCCGAAAATCTTCCGATCTACCTTATATAATCTAACAATAAATATTAATGTTCACCATCAATCCATTATATTTTCAAATAATGTAGACATATTAACTAAACATTTATGAAAACACCGACACTGGTGATGTCTGACACCCAGCTACATTAACAGATTCAATTTACTATTCAAACGTTATCAGCGTGTATGAAAAACAACAAGTATTGACCAAACACCCACACCATCGCACCTACGACAATAAACCAACTTAATGTCCTACTCTCTGTGCCTGGGATAGACATATATCATTATGGCTTTATTACGATGCCGCCATATGCCTTCAAAGGTAGTAGCGACTGATTTCAAGATTTGAAATATTTCGATTATTGTCTAAATACGCAATCTAATGGTGTTAAACCAGCACTGCATAACTAGGCGCTGGGCGCGTTGGGGTTGTCTGTACCATCCGAGCTCACCAAAGAGTTATGGTGCCAAAATGTTTAGATATATATATACTGTATATATATTTCTGCATGAAGACTTTTCAAAGTAGTAGCTTAAGCCCACTAATTTGCGAAAACAAGATGGCCGCCAGTGAAAAAAACACATCGGCTACCGAATGTTATATATTACATTGTGGAACCAATATTAGAAGGGACTCTTTGGCGCATCTTAACTTATTTAATAGCTAAGACATTACCGAATATATAACAATCGATTTAAGCCTGAAATGAGCTTGTGAAAATCCAAGATGGCCGCAATTTTATTGGAATTTGATAAAATATGAAAATAAATTGTCAAAGACATGCTATCAATGTGGGTACAAAACAATAATTCTGATGTAATATGGCAACAAGTCGTTCAGATATTGTATCCTGAACATAACATGTGTTAGAAGCATCATGACAGTCGTGCACACTAGTTAAGTTCCACAAACAAGATGGCAGTAATAGTTTAAAATTACATGCATTTTATAGAAGTTTGGTATCTAGAGTTATCGTACATGCATACACGAAGGAAATTTAGCAACTAACTTCGGAAATTTAATAACTATAATGCACCCACCTGTTTACCAGGCAATTATGTGACATCTACATGTTTAATAAATCCAAGCTGGCCCCCATTTTATACGAAATGTTTTGATTATGCGAATCAGTTGGTCCACACTGTCTGTCATGATCAGTTTTGGTATTCAGAAGTTGCTTAGACACACGCGTGCTAACAATGGCATATGCAAGATAATTGACGTTTAAGTATATATGAGAAACGGTGGCGGCCAGTGATAATCTACTAACATAACTTGAATCATTTTATACCAGTAATACTGGAAGGGAATACACGATAACATTTTCTGACACACACGAGCTGACATATTGAATATATATACTTTTCATATTTTAAGAATACATAATTTGCATAAATCAAAGATGACCGCCATTTTACAAGCATTTTGTCAAGTACATGTATGTACATGTACATAAACTGGCATACTCACTATATCAATGTGTACATAATGTTCCAGTTCGAAACTTAACGTTTCAGTGCTGTTTAGACTACTATGTCCTAATCATATACGTTGGAAGTATTATTTTCTTTAAAATAAATGTATATGGTATTAGTCAATAATTAAAACTTGTGTACATCCAGAAAGGTCAGATGTTTAATACACAATTTCTATCGAGTTGATCTGTAGGACATAACCACTGTCTGTGTTGGTAATAAATGTCCAAAAACACGATTGCTACCTACGTATTGTATTGTTTAATATTTAAATGTGTACGGCCGATGTGTTTTCACAAGTACGTTATGTACCTGAGTATATGCACACGTATGGTGTGTATATGGAGACCAACCCACGCATACAGATAATAATATTTTGCCGAAAAGAATATTTAATACAAATTTCATAAAATTAGTATCTGCTATATATGCTATGTATGCATGCACAATGGACCGGTTATCTAACGTGTTATGTAATAGTGTTAATACTCTGTATTTAAAATCAGTAATTATTCTTAAGTACTAATTCGTATATTCCAAGTAAAGGTATACCAGCCACAACCATCCTGGTTTAACGACCATTGCTCGTTCAGCTAACACTACTAGTATGCGGTCAAATAGGAATGCAGCAGACATCAACTTGGTGTATGAGTTGTATATTTATCGCATACAATTTGCAATTAAAGAATATAAAGCTATTATTCTTACATCAATGGATAACCCTGACCGCCAGTTTGATAGACGGATAATATAATTAACGCAAATTTTGCCAGAAGTTTAGCGCAAACGTCATTTGACTTTGACTATTGGCTGTGGGGCAGCTATATACTGAAGATTATGTCATGGGTAATCAAAAATACAACAACTCTACGAAATATTACAATTCATGATCTTTATGTTATAGACGGAAATACCAAAATAAACAAAGGAACGAAAAGGAGATTGTTTTACCCCTTGGCATGCTGCACATGCTAGGCGTATATTATATTATAACAAAACGTTTTGTTTGGCTTATGATACAATAACACTACCATAACATCGTGTCCGTATGATTAGTAGTATTAATGCGCACAGTACTCTCAGTACCTGTTGCATACTGGTTGGGGCATCGAACGTAGAGCTGGAAATATAATACTTCTTCTTTCTGTTTGTCCAAAGTCAGCTGCTGTACTGCTTGTTTGGTGCATAATATTGATAATATTCCGAAATGAGACCACATATAACATATCACCGTACAATGATAATAACATAATTGTCAACAGGCACCGATGTGCACAGTATGACACTTATTAAGCTGTTTGTAGAAAACCAAAGCACGGTGATACATTATATATGCAGCACGTCAACATCCACCATACTGTATCACGATAAATTAGGCGACACATGTACGTCAGCATAGTGGTTTATCCACCATCATTATTCACTTTGCATACTTATTTAGTCTTTATGTTTTATGATCGAGGTTTATATTCCTAGTTTTATTTATTATCTTTTCAGATATGCTAAACAGCCCGTGCGAAGATATTCTTTCTGTGACCGTTTCATAAATATTTCGTTGTTGTCATATCTTATTATCGTTGTACATGGTTTGCTATGGACAATACATAATAAGATACCCAAAGGAGACACATGCATCAATGTGTAGAAGAAACTAACGTAATACATCAGGTTAAACACATAACAAGCACACAGCGGTGGTCGGGGAGTTTTCAACATGGCACAAACATGTATCCCACGACTAGCGGTTGGAGTATCGATTTAATTTGTATTGGTTTAATATGTAACATTGTCATAGTATTGCTTACATGTCTGAATCATACCCTGCTGGACATGGAATTCATGCTGATGAAAAAGATCTACCATATCAGAATGTGTTTGTGTAGTTGCAATGGGAGGGAATATTTTTGCATTTGTTTCGATTTTTCTTCACTGTACATGGCATGCAAGTCAACCAATTAACATATATTCGTATATGGTAGAGAAGTAATCAGAAACTCACATTTGTACACAAATCGGCTCTGTAAATGAGTGTGCTACATGAGCGAGTGGCATATCCATTCCATAGTGGTTTGTAATTATTAATCGCTTATCTGCGCAAAAACTAGAAATAGATTCATCCACCTAGGTTCGGTTAACCAGAAAATAATACATCCGATGGTCCGAACACCACTTCCTGGCCTGGCAAATAAGGATAATGTACCAATTACGTGCAGGTAGGCCGAATTTTGAACGAGGCACTAACATGGATTCCATGATTAACGGTACATGGTCCCACAAATACAAACTCAGGCAATCAGCTGGAAATATAACGTGAGCCGCGTAATATACGTTGATGTTGGTAGTCGTGTTCGGCGAGAGTCGTGGGTATCTTGACAGTGTCTGTAATGTTATAGATCAAAACACACATGATACCCTCTTGCTTACTTGGCCGTCATGTTTCCCTGCGGTCTGAACGAAATGATATATATGTTCATTACATGTTCAACCGGGTATGCCAGATATTCATATCATATGTTGGTTGCATATGGTCTTCTGTAGTACATGTATACGTACATAAAGTGGTAATAACATACACTGTACAACAGTAATGTAATGTTGACACTTCTATCTTTCATTTAGTCTCATTTGGCGGTAACACCGCGTATATATTAAATTGTTGCTGAAACTGCATGCATGGTGTATGTTATATTATATTAATTCATATCATATGTTGGTTGCATATGGTCTTCTGTAGTACATGTATACATAAAGTGGTAATAACATACACTGTACAACAGTAATGTAATGTTGACACTTCTATCTTTCATTTAGTCTCATTTGGCGGTAACACCGCGTATATATTAAATTGTCGCTGAAACTGCATGCATGGTGTATGTTATATTATATTAATTGACTGTGTTACATAATTTCACTTAAACTTGATATTTGTCATATGAATATTGTTCATTTTGTTATTCAGGTAGACGTTTCTTCTTGCACAGTATGTCGTGCATGGTAATGCATGAGACAAAATACAAAATGGAATAACACATGATACAATATGTTCCAATCTTAAGACAGATACATTGTTACTAATGAGCGTTGGTAGAGGATATTACACATTTATTCATCAAACAAACACAGGTACAGTCGCATGATAAGCACAAATTACAATGTACATGTATGTTCAATATAAAATAGGGTATGTATTACAGCTTCTAGTCATACATAAACATATATATAATAAGCAATTATCATTTTTATTCCGCCGCAACAGATAGAATGTGTATGGTAATTTTTAGTTTCATTGCTACACATACTGTAAGAAATGGCGGCCATCTTGAAAGTATGTGTCACAGTGTGATTAGGGGGGGGGGGGGGTGGAGGATTAACTGGAATCGACCCGTATCGACGGCTGTATGATTTATTTTGTGATCTGCAATGGTATGAAACAAAGTTATGAACACATTTAAATTTCTAACTGGTCTGACTGGCGTCTCACGGCGGAATACGCCGCAATCTCGTAGATGGCGCCCGAAATTCAAATCCGAAAGAGATTCTACGAGACGTCAGTCAGAACAATAAAATTGCCCCATGTACCGCATACGGCCCCAAATAGCGAAAAGTAAACAGTGCAAAAAATAGTATGTGCTTATAATATATATATGGGATATAGAATAGGTGAGTTAAGGAATATATGCAATATAACAGGTTTATGCCACCGAGGTTATGTTTTTACTGCGTAGTATTATCAATACCAATATGCTGAACATCTTTAGACTGTGTTAGTGTCATATATCTGTATGGTGCCAACACTTATTTGCCCGTACGTGCCTGTTTCTTTAAAAAAATAATACTATTCCTGTAAAATGGCGGCCATGTTGGATTTCTGTACACCATATTCTTGATAAAATGGATTGATAAACATTTATGCGTCAATAAAGTATTATATGCATGAAGCTGATCGGTGTTTGTGCTTTTAAAACTGCTTCCACAATACATATAGTAAAATACTTTTTCATTGGCGGCCATCTTGTTTATGTAAATTACTAGGCTTAAGGTACTACTTATGAAGGTTTATCATGTGGAAATATATAGAGTATATATGTTTAGTCACATTGGTAACAAAAATCTTTGATGCGCAGATATGGTACTAAAAACCCTATTGTATGCGGAACGCCCACTACAAACTATATTAAATAACCTGTATGCGTTACAATGGGTGACTTGCCTATTAAAATAAAGTGTGTATCGTTCTTTTTGTCTTTTTGTCCGACTACATAAAGTGCACAAAGTCTACTACGCTTCGGTAGCCATCTTGCCGAATAGACGGCCCGCCAGCGCATGCAAACAAAAATTTTGATGGCATTTTTTGTTAAAAATGGGTACCCATGCTAGTTTATATCTATGATGGGTAAGCTTTCGAATATGGGTGGGTACCCCCTCAAATTTGACCTGAGAAGGTAATTTCAAGGTCATTTAGGTGTCCAATCAAGAAAAATCAATAATTACATATGTGAACTTTTCGAATGAATAACTTGTAAATTGTCACGATTCCACTCCAGACACGGGGGATTATCCTTTCTATTTCTTTTGTTGACAAATGAGTGCTCAAAGTTTTCAAAACTATACGTTTAGATATGGGTCTACACATTCAAGATGGACTGTTTGGGGGCAGTTCCAAGGTTTTTCATGAGTCAAATCAAGACAAAAAGTTAAGTTTTTTCTGCATTTCGCTATTTGAAGGCATACATAACTCATACAAATATATAAAGAGAGTGTTGAACATGACCTGCTATACATTGGCTACAATATACCTTTATTAAATGAGCCAGGAAATGTAGAAATAGATATTCAAGTTGGCCGCCAAACTGCAAGTTAAGCAATAGCATGTAAAATATAATCTTGCTACTTAGAATAACCAGTTCTAAATATGTTATTTTTGTCTTTTATAAAATGTATGTATGGTATAATATGTCATTTACTATTATACAATGACATGCCATTTACTAATTTTAAATCAAAGATGTCCGCCGTTTAAACACATACTCACATTGTTCAAACGGTTAACTGTTTCATTGTGATATTTCCTGTGATGTTCATGTACATGTAAAGTGAAAGACGTGTTGTAGATCACAAGTTGATATCACAGGCCTACCTTTATTGGGCAGGTTTTATGGCTCTCGTGAAAGTTCACTTCTGGTCAAGATGGCGGGTAAAATCAGTTCGGCCTGGTCGTCCTTAATTACGCAAAGGGTCCAGTAACGGGAAGGGGCAATATAGTCTCATTATCTTCTGACATCCTTCCCGCTAAGGTAACCCAGTGTCAGTATCAGTGTCGAACGTGTTTCCATAAATACCACACTCTCCCCGGTTTTCTAAACAGCAGCGTACTCCTTCGTTCGAGCAGCAGCCACATATGTAGAGGACGGCATTTCAAATAGGGTGCCGTAGTGGCACTCCCTGAGGTGCGTAATCATTTCCATAGTTAGAAACAATGAATTAGAGACGGTTCTCTTTATGTTAGAAACACGTCGTTATTCAGCCACATCTGTGATTTCGTTCCGCATGTATACGTTCTACATCATTGCATAGGCCAATTAGTATGGTCGGCCATAGAAGCGACGCCCATTGCTGGCAGTCTCCTCCTCAATGAGCGACATTGGCTCTCGTCGTATCTGGGCGACCAAGCTAGCTACCTCACCGATATACGCGGGGCTAGTCGTTCTAAGTCCAGCCACCATAGGCATATACGGAGAGTCGGTCTCGATCAGCAGACGATCCAGTGGCACCCTCCGCATCGCCTCCCTCTGGACAGAGTCAAAGTGGGTGACTTTTCATGCAAAGCTGAAGTAGCAATTAGGAAAGGCATTTCTCCACATGTTGACCTCTTTTATGTCCTCCACAAAGCAATGTAGGTGGATATGTTGGTCACGGGTGCAATTGTGGCGAACAAGCTGGAAACAGTGGGCGTATGCACTCCTTGCTCTGTAGTCTTTCGTCGCCTCTTTGACGTGAAGTACCAGCACTTGTTCAGACTTTGCCCACTGCAGTACGACATCCAGGGTCCTTCGTTGTTCTTCCCACAAGGAGCGAGCCACGCTGTAATATATGATACTTCACCAAGGCCTGCGACATTCGGGCGCTGGAGCAGTGTCTTCATTTGTTGGAGATATTCTTGCCCTGCTCGCTGTACCTTCTTGGGGTGGATGCCGACAGCTATTACCCATTGTGGATCCGAGACTATCGGAATTCTTGACCAACTTTCCGGGTCACAGAACACCAACACACCACCCTCCAGATTAGCCTTATTCTGGGGCGCAACCTCAGTATGTTGGTTTGCGATGATATCTATATCGGTTGTCTCGACTCGTAGTTTGTCCGCTAACCGATCTAGACGTTTCATGTCAATCCGACTTACGGTTGTAGAGAAACCGTGTACTTAAAACTGTAACGCAAATATTTCAAAACTGTTGACACAATTTGACATTGGGCAGGAAAACCGCATGGGTGGCCTATATAATGAAAATATGGATGTTGATAAAGAAATACTAGTATATGAAGTTTCAATTCAATCTGACTTACGCTTGCAGCGAAATTGTGCACTTAAAACTTTAACGCATATATTTCAAAACATTTAACGCAAGTTTCAAAGTAATTTCACCTTCACCGTGTGCACGAAAGCCGCATGGTGGGCTATAGAATGTTTGTTTATTGGTGTTTAACGGCCTATCAACAGCTATGGTCATGTAAAGCTGGGCAAACGGGTTTTATCCCGTTCTAACCTGCTGCATTCGGGGGGGGGTGGGGTTGGGGTCCCAAAATCAGAAATAAATATTTATACAGAGAACAAATATATTCAGCCCTAAAATTAGAATAATCTAACTTGGTGCCAGGTCCATACCACACCAAAGGCAGTTGGCCCCTTTCCCTAAAATAGGATTACTAATAATCGTAATACTCACATAAGGGATATAACCAGCTTCAACTGTCACATATAAAATGCCAAAGACGCATGTGCGGGCCAAACCAGGTCTCCAGTCGGAATTCCGGTAAGGCTGAACCGCAATCGTTAAATTACTCATCACATGACCCCACCAGGGATATAGAAAGAAAATATTGATCTTCTGACTTCATGAAGAAGTGTATACATGAAGTTTCAAGTCAACCCGACTTGCGGTTGCAGAGACATTGTGTACTTAAAAACTTAGACATGACGCAAATATTTCAAAACTTTAAGTAATTTGACCTTCAACCATGTGCAGGAAAGCCACATCGATGGACTACGGAATAAAAATGTGGATGACGATACAGAAGTATATGAAAATTCAACTCAATGTGAATTACGGTTGCAGATATAATGGGTACCCAACCTTTAACGCAAATCTTACGGATGAACGAAAATACAAAAAACTATATACCCCTTGACATACTTCGTATGCCTGGGTATAAATCATGATCGAAGGCACTGTGTTACAGATGATGCCTCAATATGCTGTTTCTCAGATCATGCACTGCAAATGACCAATATCAACCAATTGCACCATTTCATTCGAAGTCAAAATGTATTGTAAACATGTAATGTGTTACAAGTTTGACGATTGGACATTGATTTCAATTATAATCATGATAATCATGATAATAGCACAAACATACATCATTCGTAAATGTTCGTTTAACTTCGAAAGTCTACAAAGTTTGTATTCGGTCTATTCTGGATGTTTCTAGTAACATCCTTTATTGCGAAGATAACCGAAACCATATGAAACCAACCAGATACGGACTTTATAGACTGAGGACGTTAAACGGAATTTATGAATCAAAGATTGAATGAAATAGCTTAAATGCTAATCACTCTAGGTTGGCGGTAGGATTTTTAAATTTGCTCCAATATGTGTCTGTGACATCAGCATGTGTATCCGCATAGGGTCAGCACGGTTCACCATTGCATCAATGAAGCCTCCATCATGCTTCTAACAAGCAATACCATTATCAGGCTACAGGAGTGTACTATTTGATCAAGAGCGACACTGGTCACCAATCCCATAAACCGCATTCTCCAGTCACAGCCACCAGTTAAAGTAACGGACCAAGACCTATAAATACATTAAATATACATAAAAGCATCAATAAGTGAAAGAAAGTAGGCTAAAACAATTATTTACTCCTATTTATAGGCCATGGAAAAGCATAGTAAATCTATTTCTGATCATTTCAATATCTAGTCCTTCAAGTGTCACATAATCAGAAATGTACAGATGTAATTATGTCCATCACAAGAATTGAGTTACCGATTAAAAAAGAAGACAAATCTTAAACTGCATGGGTCAGATTTGTGTGAATAAGATTCATTGTCAATTTCATCAACACAAGGAGTAACATGTCTTCTCGACACATCCTTTCAACAGGTTGATTAGAGCAGAAATCAGAGTTAAGAACCACACAAACACTGCCGCTGGCATGGATGGTACTCCGGTTAAATGGTTCATTTGTTTGTAACTGAACTTGTCTTTCACAAGCTGTTCCTTGAGCGTCATATTTTCAGATGACATTCGCTGATCTTAAGATGACAGTCTGTCATGGCGACACTATATTTTGCTTGATGTAGGTCAGGAACTGGATCAGTTCCCATTTCACGAATGTTTTGGCAAGTTGTTGCCCAGGTGGAGTAGTGTCTTCGTGCAGTGATTCTTCTGGTAGCATGTGTCCTTCAAAAGCAGAATGAGAACCAATTTCCGCCTTATCTGCTTCTTCTGGGACCGCTCATATGATATTTCAATAGCCCTGTTGGTGTCTGCCTCGACTCAGAGTGAAGTTGAAGAGGCTCGACCAATAATCCAGATGGCTAAGATCTGTAGACGGCTTCCCTGAAATAAACAATCAAACACTAGTATTTACATGGTTAGCCTTTTATTGAATTTCTTACAAGTATTAACCATTTCTCAGCAAGTGACTCTGCAACTTTCCAACATAAAAGACTGCTCAGAGTTCTACATCCCACCTGGGCATCAACCTCACAACACTTGGATAAATGTGGTAAGCGAGTAAGCCACATTGTTCATAGTTGAAAACATTAACTCTTGAAATCTACTACAGTAATGTCCGTAGTAGAGTTACGTTTCCATTCATAGGCTTCCTCTGCAGAATAGCGAATACGATCTGATTCGCAAATTACAGGTAGCAGTTAAAGTTGGGGTCTCATCTAGTAGGCATAACAGTTTGTCTACAATAATTAAATAAGTGTATAATTGTGTAACTACGGTACATGTATTCCGCCAGTTTTAAAAATTACGAGTGCCCACTATGCAGATATAATCATTTAGTAATCTTTATTTTAATGATAGTGACTCGCGGTGGTACATGTATCAGGTGTGTGAAGTTAGCACTGAGATCGTAGATCGTAGATCAACATTCAAATATAGAATAACGAGCTGGGTATTTATCACCTGAATACAGAGCTGGGAAGATTGAATAACGAGTTTGCTCTGAGATCGTTATTCAGATGTATTTTCGCAGCATTTGAATACAGTGCCGGATAGTTTGAATAACGAGCTGGGTCTGGGATCGTTATTCAGAATAGTGTGTTAGCATAAGCCGAATACAGAGTTGGGTAGTTTGAATAACGAGCTGGCTGTGAGATCGTTATTCACATGTATTATCGCAACATTTGAATACAGTGCTGGGTAGATTGAATAACGAGCTGGGTCTGAGATCGCTATTCAGAAACTTGTGTTAATATATGCCGAATACAGAGATCGTTATTTAGATGTATTTTCGCAGCATTTGAATACCGTGCTGGGTACTTTGAATAACGAGCTGTGTCTGAGATCGTTATTCAGATTTGCTTTGACAGTATTTGAATACAGAGCTGGGAAGTTTTGAATAACGGGCTGGATGTGAGAACGTTATTCAGATGTATTTTCGCAGCATTTGAATACAGTGCTGGATAGTTTGAATAACGAGCTGGGTCTGAGATCGTTTGTCAGAAAATTGTGTTAGTATAAGCCGAATACAGAGCTGGGTAATTTGAATAAAGAGTTGGCTGTGAGATCGTTATTCAGATGTATTTTCGCAACATTTGAATACAGTGCTGGATAATTTGAATATCGAGCTGGGTCTGAGATCGTTATTCAGAAGATTGTGTTAGTATAAGCTGAATACAGAGCTGGGTAGTATGAATAACGAGCTGGCTGTGAGGTCGTTATTCAGATGTATTTTCGCAACATATGAATACAGAGCTGGGTAGTTTGAATAACGAGCTGGCTGTGAGATCGTTATTTAGATGTATTTTCGCAGCATTTGAAATCCGTGCTGGGTACTTTGAATAACGAGCTGGGACTGAGATCGTTATTCAGATTTGCTTTGAAAGTATTTGAATACAGAGCTGGGATGTTTTGAATAACGATCTGGCTGTGAGATCGTTATTCAGATGTATTTTCGCAGCATTTGAATACCGTGCTGGGTACTTTGAATAACGAGCTGGCTGTTAGATCGTTATTCAGATGCATTTTCGCAGCATTTGAAGACCGTGCTGGGTACTTTGAATAATGAGCTGGCTGTGAGATCGTTATTCAGATGTATTTTCGCAGCATTTGAATACAGTGCTGGGTAGTTAGAAGAACGAGCTGGGTCTGATATCGTTATTCAGAAAATTGCGTTAGCGTAGGCTGAATACAGAGCTGGGTAGTTTGAATAACGAGCTGGCTGTGAGATCGTTATTCAGATGTATTTTCGCAGCATTTGAAGACCGTGCTGGGTATTTTTAATAATGAGCTGGCTGTAAGATCGTTATTCAGATGTATTTTCGCAGCATTTGAATACAGTGCTGGGTAGTTTGAAGAACGAGCTGGCTGTGAGATCGTTATTCAGAACATTGGCTTAGTATAAGTTGAATACAGAGCTGTTAAGTTTGAATAACGAGCTGGCTCTGAGATTGTTATTCAGAAAATTGTTTTAGTATACAGATTTGCTTTGGCAGTATTCGAATACAGAGCTGGGAAGCTTGAATAACGAGCTGGCTGTGAGATCGTTATTCAGAACATTGGCTTAGTATAAGTTGAATACAGAGCTGTGATGTTTGAATAACGAGCTGGCTGTGAGATCGTTATTTAGAAAATTGTGTTAGTATAAGCTGAATACAGAGCTGGATAGCTTGGATAACGAGCTGGCTGTGATATCGTTATTCAGATTTGCTTTGGCAGTATTTGAATACAGAGCTGGTAAGTTTGAATAACGAGCTGGCTCTGAGATCATTATTGAGCTCTCGCGTACCGTACAAGGAACGAAGCAAGGCGGAGTTATCTCCCCTTTCCTCTATCTCGCTTATATTGACGGCCTGCTGCGTGAACTTCAGTCGGTGAACGGTGGGTTTGTTATGTACGATCACAACATGTGTCTAATATCCTTATCCGCACAAGTTCCGAACGACATGATGAATATGTGTTTTGAATACTCCCGGAAATGGCGGTATAACCATAATGCAAGTAAATGTGCTGTTATTGTTTTCAATGAAACGAAGCAGGATTATTTAACTCGGGAAAGAATTTGGAAATTAAGAGAAAATTTCGGCATCATCTGTCACAAGGAAATGGCAAATTTCATTAATTCAACTGATAGTAGTGCAAAACTGAGAGAGACATTTTTTGGCCTTATTAACAGCGGTGTGCATCAAGACGGACTCCGCCTTTAACGTCGATGAAAATTTATGAACGGCAGGTTATCCCGAGAGCGTTATATGTATGTGAAATGTGTAATAAACTAACGCAGCAAGACGTGATTCTACTGGAACGCTCTCACCGCTCCTGTATAAAATACATACAATCTTTACCTCGCAGAACAAAAGCCGACATTGCCAACAGTCTGATTGGATCACCAACACTGGAATCGTGTATCGATAAAATTAAACTGAGTTTATTAGGTCAACGCTGCATGTTACCTGGAAATAAATTAGTGAAACTTGTCTTTGTCAACCGTTTGACTAGTTACTTCGATAATCCCAGTATTTCCAGGGGCTTCATTCCGGATAGTGTGCGTATTGCCAACAAATACAATTTACGTAGTGCCCTCGAAACATTCATGGAACGCGGTATTGTCCGCAACAAATATGCATGGAAACAATCAGTTAAAGAACATGCGATGGGATACGAAGTGATGAAATGACGAGAACGAACAGACGGCTCTCGTGTACTGGGTGAATTTTGCAACGTACACGGCTCTCTGTCAGTGTTTAACCTTTGGACGTCACCAGATAAATGAGAGCAGTGTATTTAATTGGCAGATACTTCTCGGACCCGCGTCACATTCAATGTTACAGGTGTGGATTCAGCTCAGACAATATAGTGCTACACTATCTATATGAATGCAAATATACCGAGATTGATAGACATATATTATGGCGCGAAATGCAAATACAATGTGGCCATCAGTTATTCCATAAATTCACGTCATCAAGCATTTACACGCAAATCATTGTTATTTTCAGTAGCGATAGTAACCCACTGCAAGCAACAGATAACGAACAGAAGCTTGTTTCATTGTTGTGTCTGCGATACCTGCATATAATCGTTCAATATCCAAATGCACGGTGTAATCTATGAAGACGTGTGCGTCAATGGCAGTCGTTCACCCAGCGTATCTATGAAATGCATACTATGTTCGTATCAGATTGCTTGTACATCAGTCAGGGGTGTAACTGATTTCAATTATGTTCGGGATAACTTGATAGAGATATGTTTGCAGGTCATGCATAATTGTCTCCCTTTGCGAATAACGCGTGTCAGTTATGTTGGCTGAACGGAATTTTACGCTGAAAACGGGGTTTCAGGTTAGATTCTACTCAACATTCGCAATGGTTCGTGTTATAAATCAGTGTATATATTCCATTAGTAAATAATGTAACTATGTATTTACATTAACTGGCACACGGAATTTTACGCTGAAAACGGGGTTTCAAGTTAGATTCTACTCAACATTCGCATTGGTTCGTGTTATAAATCAGTGTATATATTCCATTAGTAAATAGTGTAACTATGTATTTACATTAACTGGCACACGTGGCACGGAAATTGCATTTCGCGCTATTTGTTTGTATAATAAAGGCTATGTTTACTGGTGTTTCGTGAAGCTCTGAAAGTTTTCACGAGTGATTGTATAGTTTTTCAGTATATATCAACACCTTGCAAACACGTTTAAACATGTTTCTTCGTTGCGCATCGTAGATTAGCGTTGCGCAAAGCCTTCAAAGTTTATAGGTAATTCCCGGGATAACGTGCTTCAGTTATTATTTTTGGCGCCATGTTTTATCGCCGCTTGCTGCAAGATAACTCTGTAGGTATTGTCCCGATAAAACAGTTAGCCATTGCTTGCCTGCTCTTTGATCGTGGGTTATGACTATTGTGATTCTAAAGATTATTATGGTCAGATGGTGATCAGATATGCCCCGTGGTTTTGCCACCAGTCTGCATGGTCTTCACTGTAATTACAATGCAGATATAACTATAAGTATCTGTAGCGTTGTCTGTTGGCGTTATACAGTGACGCCGGTGTAAGCAGCATTAGGCAATCATGACGATGCTATAAGATACGTGTATTCATATTTTGCGTAGCTCTGTATATGCTGTAATAGACGTGTAATATCCGCGGCACTGGAGTTATTGTATGCGCAGTAACGTACACAAGGTAGACGTGATTGATAGAAGTCCTATATTTGTTGGTATAATATTTATTTACATAAAATTGAGTTTATAATAAAATAAATCCGAATGGGCATTTTGTATGCAGCTATCAATTTGCGACCTGTCTATCTCCTGATTTGTCAGCACAAACATGCATCCTGACCATGCTCACTTGGAACTGTTTCACTGATTAATAAACGTGGTAGGTTCTGGTCAGACTGCGCATATAATGTGTATGGTCACAGGCTGATCAGGATCTACACTGCCGTCTAATCTATCTAACAGGCAAGCGAATCAAGATCTGCAAACTGTTCCAACAGTAGTATAGTCCCTTTTCATATCCGGAGGACCCGTATGTGATGCACGATCTGATATCCGGGCTGGCTGATCGAATTGCGGACAGTGAAGCTGGTGAAGTGTATATACTGGTCCTACTTGCCTGTGGCACAGGCTGGTCTCGGTCTACACATGAATAACAATTTAGTTGGGATTGAACATGTACCGTGGTAGAAACCATGCTATGATCGTGGTGATAAAGTTAGTTTGACATTTTAATTGGCCCGCAGGGATACGAGGCTGGAGGCAGGACAGGATGACTCGTATTTCACAGACTCTCAACCCAGTATAGTCTCGCTTTCCATGTTCAATAGTGATACATATATAAGTTAAAGTTGTAGTAGTAGTATCTTAAGAAGCTTTACAGTCAAAAGGGATCTTACAATAAATATATTTTTTCAATAAGTAAGTCGTGTAGATCATGTGCTACGCTAGATCACTGGTCAATAACATGCAGCTATGTTCCACCTCGTTATCATTGTTTATCATGTCTATCAAACACATCGTGGTACATGTAGCAGTAACATCAGTCGGGTGATTTTCGCTTAATACTAGATCATTGGTCGATAGCGTGTTTTATAACGTGGTGTCTCACGGGTTATATACATGGAAAGCGAAAATAGAAGGACATTGTACAGTAGAAACTCCGAATACCTGACCCTCTAAATACCGGAATCCTCCCGAAACCGGACAATTTTCATAGTCCCGATTTAATTCCTTCTTTATTCAATGTATACTCAACAAAACTAGAAACGTCCCTGTTTTATAGCCGGTGTAGCTCTGTCTATGTATGTACCACATGTTCAAAGTACATGTATTTTAAACCGTGGCGATGTTCAGAATACGATCGTGTAGAGTTTAGCCGATACACACTGTTTACATAGCGACCAGTGACCGGAACGTTGATTTCCACTTTTTGCACGTGCACGCTATACTTGTCATCGATAAGGTGATACAGTTCATGTCGTACCATTCATGCGATAGGGGCTATTCGGAAAATTAAAAAACTTTTTTAATTTTTCACTGTTTTCGATATGCCACGGCTTTCCGAAAACGAGCGAAATCAGGCAATTGGGATGCTTGCGGGTGGGATGGCCGCCAGGGCGGTCGCGCCTCGGTTTGGTTGCTGTCGGAAGACGATTGATCGTCTTGCAGCCCGGTACCAGCAGACTGGGCTGTTCACGACCGGCAGCGACCTGGTAGGCCTCGTGTAACGACGGCTAGAGCCGATCGTTACATTACGTTGACGCACTTACGTCAACGTCGATTTGGCAGCCACAGTCACTGCTAGGCGATACGGTGTCTCAGGGCAGACCATTCGCAACCGGTTACGTCGTAACGCCCAACCAATCCGGGCACGCCGCCCGTACACTGGTCAGATAATGACCCAACGTCACCGTGCTGCCAGACTGTTATGGGCGCGACGTCATCTGAACTGGAGAAGGGCTGACTGGAACCGAGTTTTGTTCACCGATGAATCTCGGTTCACAGTTAGTCATGCTGACGGAAGATTACGGGTATACAGGCGTAAAAATGAAAGATTCACCGATTGTTGCATTGTTGAGAAGAACAGGTTTGGGGGAGGGAGCGTAATGGTCTGGGGTGGGATCATGGGAAACCGGAAGAAAGATTTGGTTGTTGTACAGGGCAACATCAATGCACAACGTTATATTGGAGATGTGCTAAATGCACATGCCTTACCATTTATCCGT
Source organism: Conchocele bisecta (assembly GCA_029237695.1). Taxonomy (NCBI): domain Eukaryota; kingdom Metazoa; phylum Mollusca; class Bivalvia; order Lucinida; family Thyasiridae; genus Conchocele; species Conchocele bisecta. The sequence goes on along the minus strand of CM055267.1, from coordinate 15,990,457 downwards.
CAGCATGGTCCTGGTGTGACATTGATGCACGACAATGCCCGCCCTCACGTAGCCAGGGTCACCACTCAATACTTACAGCAAAACAACGTCGACGTCATGCCATGGCCCGCGGTCTCCCCGGATCTCAATCCCATTGAGCACATATGGGATGAGCTGGGCCGCAAAGCACGAGCTAACCATCAGATTGACAATGTTCGCGATCTTACACGGGCGTTACAACGGGAATGGAGGAATTTGCCCAACGCACTGGTATTGCGTTACGTCACGTCGATGCGGCGTAGGATCATTGCATGCATTCATGCAAATGGTGGCCACACTCGGTACTAACGAGATTTACTGAATTTGCACATTACTTATTGAAATTCCATCTCTAAACATTAAGTAACACATTTCTGAGTTTTTGTGATTTTTGATTTTGACCCCTACCGCCCTTGGCCGGTTATCTCTCGAATATTTAACAAGATATCCAAATGCAATTTATTGGCTTTGATACAGAAATGAATGAACTTGTTTTTCCATTTTGATTTTTAAAAGTAACCCTTTTGGTTTTTGATGAATCTTTCCTTAAACATGGAGGGACGTTTCTAGTTTTGCTCAGTATACTAAAAACTTTTGAATACCGGATCCTCTGAATTCAGGAAACCGGACGATTTCCCCCCCCAAAAAAGAGACTTTTCAGCATAATTTTATCTCTGAATACCGGACGGATCAGAATTGCTAAAATCACCAAGCGCCCGCGGCAGGGGATAAATTTCACACAATGGTCGTGTTGGATTTCATGTCAGACAGGTGTGATATGAGAGACGTTACGCATTTTACACGGTTCACAAGTCAAGGATGTTTTGTGTCTCACAACCTACAAATATTTCCGAGCATGTGATCGACGAGTGATATTGGAAAACCGACCAATGAACCCCGAATTTCGTCAAAAGAAAGATGGATACTCGATATTTACATTTACAAATCGGGCCGTGTTTGGTCTTGAATTAAATAGCGAAAAACATGCCGCTATTTTCCATTGAAGACTTAAATCGATTGATGCGGCTGTAATTGACGACGGCAGGTATATGTAAGGTAGCTATGAGGTCAAATAATCATTGAAAATTGCCGATTAGTCTTCACTAATTGGAGTACACGTTTAGTGACAAACCAATTTACACACCTTGAGTAAGAATAGTGAAAAACCTCTAAAAACCGGAAACCTCTCTAAACCGGACTTTTTATCCGGTCCGCAGGCTGTCCGGTATTCGGAGTTTCTACTGTACTATATATGAAAGTGTAACGGTCGTGTATTTCGTTTCGCATACTAGTAAGGGCTTTTCCAGAATTAATGGTATGTGGGGGAGGGGGTGGACGGAAGGTTGTTTTTTTAACTAAATAATTTCCATACTCCAACACCCATGTTTGTAAATTATCAATTACCCCCCCTCCCCACCACCACCACCCATACAATTTACTTATAACAGGCTCCAGTTTTGTTTCAGCCATTCCAGTTGCTCAAAATAACGACCCCGTATGCATAAGGAGGTTATGAAAAATTCAAACTGGACGGGACTACTACTGCTTCTCGCTACAATCTCCTTAGCCTTCAAGCGTTATGAACATTTTCATAAGAATTGCTCACCAGGTCAACCACAGTTGTTACTCAGATATTGAAGACACTATGAACATTTTCATAACATTCCGTTCTCAGACAAACAATAGTCATTATGAAAATGTCCATAAACCATACTATCCCTCAAGCTATGAAATGTTTCATGAAATGTACTATGATCGTTCTCGCTATGAAAACTTTCATAAACCGTACTATCCGTCTCACTATGAACATTTGCATAAACCGTACTATCCGTATCACTATGAAAATTTTCATAAACCGTATTATCCGTCTCACTATGAACATTTTCATAAACCGTACTATCCGTCTCACTATGAACATTTTCATAAACCGTACTATCCATCTCACTATGAACATTTTCATAAACTGTATTATCCGTCTCGCTATGAAAATTTTCATAAACCGTACTATCCGTCGCACTATGAAAATTTTCATAAACCGTACTATCTGTCTCACTATGAACATTTTCATAAACCGTACTATCCGTCTCACTATGAACATTTTCATAAACCGTACTATCCGTCTCACTATGAACATTTGTATAAACCGTACTATCCGTCTCACTATGAACATTTTCATAAACCGTACTATCCGTCTCACTATGAACATTTTCATAAACTGTACTATCCGTCACACTATGAACATTTTCATAAACCGTACTGTCCGTCTCACTATGAAAATTTCCATAAAGTGCAATATCCGTCTCACTATGAAAATTTTCATAAAGTACAATATTCGTCTCACTATGAACATTTTCATAAAGTGCAATATCCGTCTCACTATGAAAATTTTCGTAAAGCATAATATCGCTCTCACTATGAAAATGTTCATACAATGTAATATACCTCTCGCTATTAAAATGTTCATAAAGCGTACTATCACTCTCGCTATGAAAATTTTCATAAAATGTAATATAGCTCTCACTATGAACATTTTCATAAACCATTCTATCACTCTCACATATTGAAGTCGCTATGAAAATATGATGATAACATTACTGTTTTCAGAAAAATATTAGTCGCTATGAAAATTTTCATAAAACGTACGATCGCTCCCACATATTGTAGTCGCTATGAAAATGTTCCGAACATTCCCGTTCTCAGACAAACATTAGTCACTATGAAAATTTGCATAATATTTCCGTTCTCTGACAAACATTAATGGCAAAGAAAATGTTCATAAACGTCACTATGAAATCATAAAGCGTACTTACGTAACTTGCCAATTATATTCTCGTTGTTCATCACATACGTGTAATGAGGTCAATATGAAAAGGTCCATACTATTTTCGTTCTGAAACAAGCATTTGTCACTATGAACTTGGTCATAAAATGCTTTTAGGTTTACCAATTGTTCCTATTGACGGTTAATTGTGTCACAATGTTAATGTTCCAAACATATGTCAAGTTAACGGACTCTCTGAATAATACCATAACTGCGGCACGTGTAATACACAGGAACTGATATGACTCTTACACCAAGGAATCATGTTTAGACACACATTCTTGTTACATATTAGTTAGTTTGTTCGTGATTGAAACATCTGTTGCAAACAGAAATAGGAACATACTTGTGACTGTGACTGGCAACATTGGGTTTATGCGATTTATGTGTAGTTCCTGATCAAATATAACACCTATTTAGGCTAATAACGATATACAATGTATGTTGCTTTAGAAACATGACGGGCGTTTCATTCATGGAATAGCGAACGGTGTAGACCCTGATCAGACTACACGGATGTGCATATTACGCTGGTGGTATACCCCATAAGCCCCGTTTTTCCAGTCTCATCCACAAATTCAGTTGTTTTACGCAAACAATGAATAAGTACTAAACCTTGTATTTTCTTGTGGGACATGCACAATAAATCAGACTGTCTTTACATATATGAAAGTGTTGCCAAGTAACAAAATAGTTCAGTGAAATCGACCTTAAACAGTCGGACATGGTGTTCTAATCTAACAATGTATAACATCGCTGGGTCATGAATTTGCTGTAACACAATAGAGAATCATCAGTTGAATGCATGTATGAAATATCAAGGCGTTCTCTGTAAAGAAACAGATTTTATAAAAAAGACATTTACTCCAACGTTAAGGTTATGATGTTGATCTTGGGGAAAGGGGTGGGGGTGGGTCATGGATTTGCTGTAGCACAATAGAGGATCATCAGATGAATGCATGTATGAACTAGAAATGTGGCCTGTCGGCACACGAATGACCCCGCTGGCAGCCGAAGAAAACGAGGCATATTTGATTATAAGCTATTGACCCGAGCGTTAAGGTTTCGAACGCACCAAGGAATGCATGTATGAAATATCAAGGCGTTCAATGAAAGGAAACAGATGTTATAAAACATTTACCCCAACGTTAAGTTAATGTGCGAAGTTTGTGACCTTGACCTTGGGGTAAGGGGTGAGGGTGGGTCATGAATTTACAATAGCATGATAGGGTATCGTCATATGCATGCATGTATGGAATATTAAGGCGTTCCATGAAAGGAAACCAGATGTTATAAGACATTTACCCCAATGTTAAGTTTATGAATGTGCTAAGTCTGTGACCTTGACCTTGGGGTAAGGGTTGGGTGGTGGGTCATGGATTTGCTACAGCATGATAGAGGGTCATCTGAGGAATGCATGTATGAAATATCAAGACATTCCATGTAAGGAAACAAATGTTATAAGACATTTATCCCAAATTTAAGTTTATGAATGTGCTAAGTTTGTGACCTTGACCTTGGGGTAAGAGGTGAGCGGTGGGTCATGGATTTGCTATAGCATGATAGGCTATCATCAGATGAATGCATGTATGAAATATCAAGGCGTTCCATGAAAGGAAACATATGTTACATTTACCCCAACGTTAAGTTTACGAATGTGCTAAGTCTGTGACCTTGACCTTGGGGAAAGGGGTGGCGTATCATGGATTTGGTTTAGCACGATATAGTATCATCAGATGAATGCATGTATGAAATATGAAGGTGTTCCCTGTAAATAAACAGAAGTTACACAACATTTACCCCAACGTTAAGTTTATGAATGTGCTAAGTTTGTGACCTTGACCTTGGGGTAAGAGGTGGGCGGTGGGTCATGGATTTGCTATAGCATGATAGGGTATCATCAGATGAATGCATGTATGAAATATAAAGGCGTTCCATGAAAGGAAACATATGTAATAAGACATTTACCCCAACGTTAAGTTTATGAATGTGCCAAGTTTGTGACCTTGATCTTGGGGTAAGGGATGGGTGGTGGGTCATGGATTTGATATATCTATGGTTTGAAATATCAAGGCTTTCCATGAAAGAAAACAGATGTTATAAGATATTTACCCCAACGTTAAGTTTATGAATGTGCTAAGTTTGTGACCTTGACCTTGGGGTAAGGGCTGGGTGGTGGGTCAATGATTTACTACAGCCTGATAGAGGGTCATCTGAGGAATGCATGTATGAAATAACAAGGTGTTCCATGAAAGGAAACAGAAGTTATAAGACTTTACCCCAACGTTAAGATATGAATGTGCAAGTGTGAACCGTGACCTGACCTTGGGGTTTAAAGGGGCTGTGTAGGGTCATGACCTTGGGGTAAGGGCTGGGTGGTGGGTCATGGATATGGTACAGCATGATAGAAGGTCATCTGAGGAATGCAGGTATGAAATAACAAGTAATAAGACATTTACCCAACGTTCAGTTTGTGGACGCCGACGCCGCCGGGGGTATGCCATAAGCTCTTCTGCACTTCGTGCAGGCGAGCTAAAAGTGAATGATTTATGTCGGCCTACAAAATATTAATTTTTGAACTCTCAAATCTTAAAAAACGAGCATACTTTTTTGGCAAAATTATCGCATTCATCACTGAAACAATAATTATGTATGCCGGCCGACAAAATATTTCATTTGTGAAGTATCAAATCTTACAAACCGAGCATAATTTTAGCAAAATATGAGATGAGACCGATTACATTACGCCATATAGTCTATACAAAAATCACAAGATTTATCCTTTAGTTATGTTACATACCTAATATGTATATCATAAAGACACGACACCGGTATCATATGTCATCAGATAACCCAAATATCGCTACCAAATATGGAGAAATACACAAATACACGCATGTAATTATACATCTGACTGAACAGAATCTGGAGAACGAAAATGCAATTCACACAGAGAATGAAACAAGTAGACTGAAGCATAGACAAATGTGGCTGTGACTGGAGAAATATGGCTTATGGGATTTGCGACCAGTGTAGTTCCTGATCAAGTAGCATACTCCTGTAGCCTGATAACGATCTGTGTTGCTTGTCCGAAGCATGATGGGTGTTTCATCGATGGAATAGTGAACAGTGCAGATCCTGATCAGACTGTGCGGATGAACAGGCTGATTGGGGTCTACACTGGTGGCAAAACCCATAAGTCCCATTTCTCACAGTCACATATTCGACATTACACTCAGAATTTGCCTGGGTGTGTGAAAGAAATTAAAAAACATTTTCTTGCCACATTTGTGTTTATTTCACAATGCTTCAAATGGTAGTGACAAAACTTACTTTGGTGACCAATTTAAGAAGGCATTCATATTTTGCATCAGACAAACAAATGCACATGTAGAATGTTTTACATAATGCAAAATGTAAATGTAAATGCATTAATTTAACGGCGCTCGATGACCTTGCATGTCGGGACCGACTATTTTTAAGTCCCCTCATCCGATAGGACTAGGCTAGCACGTAGTTGTCTTGCCCAAGGACACGCCGAAACTGCCATTCGGAGCAGGTCGAGGTGGGAAGCAAACCCGGAGTTTTCCGATCCGCAGTCCGACGCTCTACCTACTGAGCTAATCCGGCCACCTTATTTACATAAAGCTAGTCAATATAGTGATTTATACTAGTACGAAGTCAATATGGTGATTTATACTAGTACGAAGCACGGTTGGCAAATATTTGCAATTTTATACGATTGCAAAACCTCAGTTTTCTCATCAGATAATTCCCTGCTACTTAGCATATCAATCCCAGTATGTGCGACCGGCATTTAAATGCCGTGATATATTATTAAGATCTATTGCATGATTACATTCCACGAATATCATGTTATACTCTGATGGTCGGACACCATACTAAACGACATTAATCTGTGATATACATCAAAGTGCACACTTCTGTGATTAACAATCTGATAATAATACGAGGTTTAGCCTGGTAAAACAGGGCTTATGGCAGTGGAGACCAGTGTAGCTCCTGCTCCATAAAACCAGTATGCAAATGATTTAGCTCATTACATGCTCCTGATCTGGTGCCAGGTGTAACAGGTGGAAGACGCATTAAAAAATTATCGAATCCCACCCCATCCAAATATACAGCACAATACCAGATGGGTGGGGCAATGTGATTTTTTAGTAAACATAATGTACGGCACCGGTACGAGACCACGTAGGTGTGGTAATGGGATTTCAGTTTTTTAATGGGCATTTTTTGGTTTGCGTCACATGTCCGAGTCTTCCATCTGTCTTCCAGGTGGCCCTTCCAAAACTGACAAAGATTCCCACTGGATCGGAATAGCACATTTCAATGAAAAAATGCCAATCTAACCAGAGTCAAATCACCAACTGTTCAATTTGTGCGCTGGATATATGAAAGTAGTTTTACTTGTTCAGTCATAATTTCAACCTGCAAGGGGCAATCGGGTTATCCCTGGTAGTAACAATTTCTGTCGCTGAAAACCTAATTCTAAATTACAGAAATTTAGTGTTATATACCAACTACACAGTAAATATCGGTAGGGAAAAAGCATTTACATAATGTATAAGTTTCAGGTTTGTGAATTTCGAACAGAAAACTGTCTACGTGATGTAAATTGGGCAAATTATTTATAAATTATAAGCATGATACCAGGAAGATGTTGGAAGTATTATTCAGGTGTATTGCAGGCCATGATGTCAGTCAACAAATGGGTTTTCACCCTCGAATTGCACGCTAAGGCCAGTTCAGTGGATCGTTTACAAATTATTATTAAATTAATCATGTTAATGTTCAATGTCATCACCATTCAACCCCCGCGTGACTATACGGATATTCTTGTCGCAGGGAACCTGGTGGGCGATACAAAATGAATACACGTTTCCAATTCCATTTTTGTATGAATAATATCGTCTAGTATTACAGAATCCGCATCCTGATAGCAAAACATCTGATCGTGTACTATTTTTAGTAGAAATTAACACCAAAATAAGACACACTACACTTCTGTGTTATTTTGTAAACTGCTACATGAAACCCAATCTGGATTTCGAAAATTTCATTATTGTCACACTTTCTGCACTTTAAAGGTACATTCCCGCTCACTATGCACAACATGTCATTTATATCAGAGACAACATCAGAGACATTTTCTGGCAAAATAAATATTCATTAACCATTACCCCACGTATTGATTGACATTATCATACATTTGTATCAGACGTACATTTCCACAATTATATCAGGGGCGATAACAGTGTTTCTTTAACATGTTAACGGACATTGCTATTTATTCTCTGTATTTATTTTTTATGTGCAATTATCATAATTTATAATCTGTCGAAAATATTATTTTTTTCAGGTGACGCATTTAATTAATATAAATAATTTAAAAATAGCATGCCTCATTTGCATATGAAAATAGCCTATTACCACCGCGCGGCACTATCAATAAAATAGATATTATTAAATGATTATATCTGTATAGCGGGCACTCAGAAGTTTTAGAACTGGTGGAATAGTGACAAAGTTATACACTTATTTAATTCCTATAAAGACTGCCTACTGAGTGGGTATGTGCCTTTAAGGTAATAGGTCATAGATAGATACACTTGGCTTCACTTATAATTGTTTCATAAGATTGATGTGATATATGAATATAACATATATAAATATTGTCGTGTTACTGTATACTATATGGTACATTGAGTTGCCATCTCCGCCAACTTTATATGTACGAGCCATCGTACAGTTTATTTCACCACTCTTTTCCGTTTTTGACACATATAGAAAATACTATGACAGTAAACAAAATACAATTTGGTGCAATACATCATAGACAGATATGACAATGGCGTGATATACACATTATGCCAGCAGACTATACAAAAGACGAGATATCTGAGCATTTCTCCAATCAATCTGAAAATATATTTTGATGTTTAAACATTTCAATCTGATGCACATACTCTAGTAGCTCATGGTGGTTTCGTATGCACTTATATGTCAAGAGCTAAACTCTTCAAAAATCATCTAATTGAAGGTCATTGAATATTGTTTGATTGGTGACACATTTGCCACTGACGGCGAAATAGGTCAAATGGCCACGCCCCTTTTTGAGTAAAGTACTACCACCCGCCATTACTGTATCTCCAGAACCGTTGGACCTAGAAGGTCGTGTGACCACTCAAAATGTTCGGAATGGCCACATTATGGGGGGGTCAGTAATATATTTTTCAGTCCAAAAGTCAATGGTTTTTAAGATATTTGCCAAAAACTGATTTCAACATGTTAATGACGGACTTCAATTATTCATACTTGTTCCTGTAGTATACTGTTACTGCGTAGTTTTGTGAACTTCTCATATAGATTTTGGAAACTTGGTATTTTTTACTTCCTTATATCATATGGGACCCAAAACAAGTTGTTTCCAATTTTTTCATTAATGGATATTGGCAAAATCCAAGATGGCCGCCGTACGGTGCTCAAAATCTTGAAATCGTCATATATTTGGCAATAGATAACATATATACTCAAACAAACTGTCTTTTTGTATATTTTCGAGGAATAGGGACCGATTTCAAGCACCAATTGTGCGAACAACTGTATACAAATTCAAGATGGCCGCCAAGATGGTCACCAAAACGCTGGAAAATGATATAACTTATGATCGAATTAACGTATGAAGGTGATCTTGGCGCGCCCACATAGGTTTCAGCATGGTACACACTACAGTTCTGACCCTTTATTATATTACCTGTTGTAAGTTTGCACATTGTCCATATGTAAGAGTTTAATTATGTGGATTTCTACACTTTTTGCCTTTACTACAGCCACAAAACACCATACATTTAATGTTCATTGCTCTGCAAGTGCATGTCTTGATACTCATACATGATGTTGGGCATTTGCATGGAGGGGGCAGGTCATCGGGCCTGCACGGTACTGGCAGTATCACAGGTGTGATTCCGACATCTGTTGCTTTATAACCATACTGGCATTGATCTGGTTTGGTGACTGCAGGAGTTGGAGCTTGTAACCACATCTTACACTGCAGATATGCTCGCTTTATGTGTTCTCGTAGCGATGAAGAACAGCACACAAGCTGGTTAAAGTCGAGCTCTTTCTTTGAGTTGTGGTACTGCTCCCAACGATACTCATCGAATGTGGAACAGTCGGTCTTCTTTAATCCAGACACAAGGAATGTTTCAGCATTACTTATCATCTGTGGTGACAGTTCCTCTACACCGAACCCTTCCAGTAGGGAGAGATCCATGGATGCTTTCATGCCAGACAGTTTTGGACCCACCTTGCTGGTACGGTCACACCCGCTAAGTGCATGAATGGCTGGGAGACACGACACCAAATTGTTGTCCAGTTGATCAACTAACAGGTGGACTGGTAGAGTTTGTTTGTTTTTCCGGTTACCAAGCTTGACAAACAGCTTTTGTAGTTGCCAGGTTTTTTTGAAGTGGAAGATGAGGCTGACAAAGACATCTGTGTCAGGTGAGTCAACCATGACTGATTGAACCCCGTGTTTCACAATACCAAGGATTAGCTGAAGATCATTGATGAAGCTGACACTATACGTTCCAGGGGCGGATCCAGCATTTGGGGAACTGGGGGTTGTCACATTTTCGAGCTCCACGGATTGAAGCGAGTATGCTAGGGGGGTCCGGGAGCATGCCCCCAGTACATATTTTGAAATCTAGATGTCCAGAAATGCACTTGTGTTTTACGGCATTTAAATTCAGACTCCAACTGGTGGTAAACTGTGATATATGTGCAACCCCGGAAGTCCGCCCCCCCCCCTCCACCCCCGCCTCCAGATTCACCCATGCGTCCAATATTAGGTTTATGCTCAGTAGTATATAAGAGTCATAATGATACGAATTTTAACATGTATAGGTTATATAGTAAAAAAGGTGCATACCCCCCCCCACCCCTTCTCAAGAATACAAAATCTCCAAAAAATGACTATGTCGTCGACTGTGGTACATCAAGAACCCATTGTGATAACAAAGGTGTTGTATGACGTCATATTGACGTCTCGGACAAGATCGTGATGCGAGATGTCACCACCTCTGCCAACATGTTATAGATAAGTCACCCTTGGTTATACAGCAATCTGAGCCACCTGTCATACATAGCAACGCCTGTCATACACAGCAAGTCACCACCTCTGACGTCCTGTTAGAGATAAGTCCACCCTCGGTTATACAGTCGCAAGCCATACATAGCAACGCCTGTCATAAATAGCAAGTCACCACCTCTGACGTCCTATTAGAGATAAGTCATCCATAGGTTATACAGTCGCCTGCCATACATAGCAAAGCCTGTCATACATAGCAAGTCACCACCTCTGACGTCATGTTATAGATAAGTCATACATAGGTTATACCAGTGGCCTGCCATACATAGCAAGTCACCACCTTTTACAACCTGTTAGAGCTAAGCTATCCATTGGTTATACTAATCATAATGCCTACCATAAAGCAAATGAGAGAGCAAGCTAAGAGTTGGGGAATTTCCCTAAGAGGTTTGAAACTCAAGAAAGATATAGGAGATAGATAAGTGACGCGCGAACTGTCGTTCTCGAGAAGAGGCTGCGGCGTTTTGACCGGACGACTGCCTGCCGACCCCGAAAAACAATCCGAGAACTTGGAGAACGAGATGACAGCTAGTCTGCGTGCCACTGCTTACGCGCAGAGGGATAAAGGGTTACACATCAACTATATTCAGCATTTATAGGTTTCAGATCAACAATAGATGGAGGCATTTTGTAGGTAATGAGTTTTAACTATTCACAAGTTTGTTATTAGCATATAAAAATGGATAGAACATGGATACTTACCTGAAATATATCCCAAATAGCAGAAGACAGATGATGTTGTTGTTGTTGTTGTAGCCTGTATGTCTTCCATTCCTCCGCTGACTTTTCGGCTCACAATCGCAAAATAGACATTTGTCGGCCATCGTGATGGTCAATTTTGGATTTCTATGCACAGGACTAAGTCGAAATATTATTTTCACTTCAGAAACAGGATCTTTCCACAAAGAAACCAATGTGGGCGCGCCAAGATCACCTTCATACGTCAATTCGATCATAAGTTATATCATTTTCCAGCGTTTTGGTGACCATCTTGGCGGCCATCTTGGATTTTTCTACAGTTTTTCGCATGATTGATGCTAAAAATCGGTCCCTAGTCCTCGAAAATATATAAAAAGACAGTTTGGATGAGTATATATGTTATCCATTGCCAAATATATGACGATTTCAAGATTTTGAGCACCATACGGCGGCCATCTTGGATTTTGCCAATATCCATGAATGAAAAAATTGGAAACAACTTGTTTTGGATCCCGTATGATGTAAGGAAGTAAAAAATACAAAGTTTCCAAAATCTATATGAAAAGTTCACAAAACTACGCAGTAACAGTATACTACAGGAACAATTATGAATAATTGAAGTCTGTCATTAACATGTTGAAATCAGTTTTTAGCAAATATCTTAAAAACCATTGACTTTTGGACATACAAATGTATTACTGACCCCCTATAATGTGGCCATTCCGAACATTTTGAGTGGTCACACAACCTTCTAGATCCAACGGTTCTGGAGATACAGTAATGGCGGGTGATAGTACTTTACTCAAAAAGGGGCGTGGCCATTTGACCTATTTCGCCGTCAGTGGCAAATGTGTCACCAACCAAAAATTATTCAATGACCTTCAATTAGATGATTTTTGAAGAGTTTAGCTCTTGACATATAAGTGCATACGAAACCACCATGAGCTACTCTAGTAACAGCATATTGTTAATGTACAGTTTCGGGCGTGAGGGTAATAGTGTAATATTTCCCTCCAATATTGCCCACTGCATTGTGAATTGCCCGCTGCGACACGGCAGAACATGTTTATCACGTGATATGAAATGTATTAATGCAAAACCTAGAAATTGCAATGAGGTATAATAATATCCTATATAAATAATGACAATCTGCCAGATTAATAAATAGAAAATCGTCCACCCCCTTTTTAAAGCTAGCTGCCCACTGTCCCGTGAGACCTTAAGGGGAAATATTTTTTCCCCGAAACGTCTCGTCTCGCTCTATATTGCTAATTTCATCAATTTTACGTAAAACGCAAACAAAGAAAAATGTACAAAATGAAAGCTGATGTCGAAATGGGGCGCGCATATCGCCCACCCCCAAAATGGCGAAACGCGAAGTTTCAATTTCGGTGTTATCGGACAGGCAAAATACCATGTTTACCTCGGTGCCCTGCTGAACCTGCATTACTTTGAGGAGTGCAGTAAATACTAAAAACTGCTGGATGGTTATCTTGGGACATGTTCTTCTGTCAAACTATACTGGGTTGACAGGTGAAATTATGACACCTTGAAATATATCAGACTTTTCCCTTAAAGGGGGGAAAATTTTTTTATTTTTTCCCGGAAACGGTGCTCGTCTCACTTTTTTTAACTTATATTGCCTAATTTCATCAATTTTACGTAAAACGCAAACAAAGTGTACAAAATGAAACAGAAACATGATCTTTACATGAGCTGATGTCGAAATGGGGCGCGATATCGCGGATCCGCCCACCCCAAAATGGCGAAACGCGAAGTTTCATTTCGGTGTATCGACAGCAAAATACCATGCTTACCTCGAGCCCTGCTGAACCCTGCATATTTGAGTGCAGTAAACTAAAACTGCTGGATGTTATCTTGGGACATGTTCTTCTGTCAAACAATACTGGTTACAGGTGAAATATGACACCTTGAAATATCAGACTTTTCCCTTAAGGCATCACGGGATGGTTGAAAATAGCTAAAATTTACTGCTTTTCTGAGGGCGGCGGGTGACTTATAAAAATAACCGCCTCTCCACTCATCAGTTAAGGAGGCTCTTGCGACAAGTATTGAAAAATACTCGCAAATGAAGTACAAATCGCAAGCCACAATAAAAATTTCAGTAACCGCATCAGATGTGTTTCAATTAATTTTTTACAAAGATACCCCACCCACCTATTTTGGGCCAGAAATTTCAACACGGCTGAATTTATCGGAATTGTTATCATGAAAATATGAGGCACAGATACTTTGTTATGTCTTGTTCTATCACTTGTAACACCACACCATTTTCTGAAAATGATTTCAAAGCGGGGTCATAACCAGCTCAAATTTTTATTTTTGCTACAAAACCCGCCCGAAAATACCTTAAATTCATTTGATGCGAAACCGTACCGGCGAGACAGGATAGCAGGTCGACATTTTCCAAGATGTCAAAATCAACCGGAGCTAACATTCAGTTTCGTAAGAATTAATTGAAATACTCTAAAAAATACACCTAGTCAAGCCTCCCAAATTCAAGAAATATCCATAAACCTATTTTTCTAGACACACTGGTGTAAGTTACAGGGTCGGTAGTGAAGTATATAGAAAATCGTCCACCCCCTTTTTAAAGCTAGCTGCCCACTGTCCCGTGAGACCTTAAGGGGAAATATTTTTTCCCCGAAACGGCTTGTCTCGCTCTATATTGCTAATTTCATCAATTTTACGTAAAACGCAAACAAAGAAAAATGTACAAAATGAAAGCTGATGTCGAAATGGGGCGCGGATATCGCCCACCCCCAAAATGGCGAAACGCGAAGTTTCATTTCGGTGTATCGACAGCAAAATACAATGCTTACCTCAAGCCCTGCTGAACCCTGCATATTTGAGTGCAGTAAACTAAAACTGCTGGATGTTATCTTGGGACATGTTCTTCTGTCAAACAATACTGGTTACAGGTGAAATATGACACCTTGAAATATCAGACTTTTCCCTTAAGGCATCACGGGATGGTTGAAAATAGCTAAAATTTACTGCTTTTCTGAGGGCGGCGGGTGACTTATAAAAATAACCGCCTCTCACAATCAGTTAAGGAGGCTCTTGCGACAAGTATTGAAAAATACTCGCAAATGAAGTACAAATCGCAAGCCACAATAAAAATTCAGTAACCGCATCAGATGTGTTCAATTAATTTTTTACAAAGATACCCCACCCACCTATTTTGGGCCAGAAATTTCAACACGGCTGAATTTATCGGAATTGTTATCATGAAAATATGAGGCACAGATACTTTGTTATGTCTTGTTCTATCATTTGTGTAACCACACACCATTTTCTGAAAATGATTTCAAAGCGGGGTCATAACCAGCTCAAATTTTCGCTACAAATGCCCGAAAAATACCTTAAATTCTGATGCGAAACCGTACCGGCGAGACAGGATAGCAGGCGACATTTTCCAAGATGTTATCAACCGGAGCTAACATTCAGTTTCGTAGAATTATGAAATACTCTAAAAAATACACCTAGTCAAGCCTCCCAAATTCAAGAAATATCCATAAACCTATTTTTCTAGACACACTGGTGTAAGTTACAGGGTCGGTAGTGAAGTATATAGAAAATCGTCCACCCCCTTTTTAAAGCTAGCTGCCCACTGTCCCGTGAGACCTTAAGGGGAAATATTTTTTCCCCGAAACGGCTTGTCTCGCTCTATATTGCTAATTTCATCAATTTTACGTAAAACGCAAACAAAGAAAAATGTACAAAAAATGGAAAGCTGATGTCGAAATGGGGCGCGGATATCGCCCACCCCCAAAATGGCGAAACGCGAACGTTTCATTTCGGTGTATCGACAGCAAAATACCAATGCTTACCTCGAAGCCCTGCTGAACCCTGCATATTTGAGTGCAGTAAACTAAAACTGCTGGATGTTATCTTGGGACATGTTCTTCTGTCAAACAATACTGGATTACAGGTGAAATATGACACCTTGAAATATCAGACTTTTCCCTTAAGGCATCACGGGGATGGTTGTTTGAAAATAGCTAAAATTTACTGCTTTTCTGAGGGCGCGGTGACTTATAAAAATAATAACCGCCTCTCACAATCAGTTTAAGGAGGCTCTTGCGACAAGTAATTGAAAAATACTCGCAAATGAAGTATAAATCGAAAGCCACAATAAAAATTCAGTAACCGCATCAGATGTGTTCAATTAATTTTTTACAAAGATACCCCACCCACCTATTTTTGGCGAGAAATTTCAACACGGCTGAATTTATCGGAATTGTTTTCATGAAAATATGAGGCACAGATACTTTATTATGTCTTGTTCTATCACTTGTAACACCACACCATTTTCTGAAAATGATTTCAAAGCGGGTGGTCATAACCAGCTCAAATTTTCGCTACAAATTCCCGCAAAAATACCTTAAATTCTGATGCGAAACCGTACCGGCGAGACAGCATAGCAGGCGACATTTTCCAAGATGTCAAAATCAACCGGAGCTAACATTCAGTTTCGTAGAATTATGAAATACTCTAAAAAATACACCTAGTCAAGCCTCCCAAATTCAAGAAATATCCATAAACCTATTTTTCTAGACACACTGGTGTAAGTTACAGGGTCGGTAGTGAAGTATATAGAAAATCGTCCACCACCCTTTTTAAAGCTAGCTTTAAGGGGAAATATTTTTTCCCCGAAACGGCTTGTCTCGCTCTATATTGCTAATTTCATCAATTTTACGTAAAACGCAAACAAAGAAAAATGTACAAAATGAAAGCTGATGTCGAAATGGGGCGCGGATATCGCCCACCCCCAAAATGGCGAAACGCGAAGTTTCATTTCGGTGTATCGACAGCAAAATACCATGCTTACCTCGAGCCCTGCTGAACCCTGCATATTTGAGTGCAGTAAACTAAAACTGCTGGATGTTATCTTGGGACATGTTCTTCTGTCAAACAATACTGGTTACAGGTGAAATATGACACCATTGAAATATCAGACTTTTCCCTTAAGGCATCACGGGGATGGTTGAATAGCTAAAATTTACTGCTTTTCTGAGGCGCGGGTGAGGGCGGGGGGTGACTTATAAAAATAACCGCCTCTCACAATCAGTTAAGGAGGCTCTTGCGACAAGTATTGAAAAATACTCGCAAATGAAGTACAAATCGCAAGCCACAATAACAATTCAGTAACCGCATCAGATGTGTTCAATTAATGTTTTACAAAGATACCCCACCCACCTATTTTTGGCCAGAAATTTCAACACGGCTGAAATTATCGGAATTGTTTTCATGAAAATATGAGGCACAGATACTTTGTTATGTCTTGTTCTATCACTTGTAACACCACACCATTTTCTGAAAATGATTTCAAAGCGGGGTCATAACCAGCTCAAATTTTCGCTACAAATGCCCGAAAAATACCTTAAATTCTGATGCGAAACTGTACCGTCGAGACAGCATAGCAGGCGACATTTTCCAAGATGTCAAAATCAACCGGAGCTAACATTCAGTTTCGTAGAATTATGAAATACTCTAAAAAATACACCTAGTCAAGCCTCCCAAATTCAAGAAATATCCATAAACCTATTTTTCTAGACACACTGGTGTAAGTTACAGGGTCGGTAGTGAAGTATATAGAAAATCTGTTCCACCCCCTTTTTAAAGCTGCTGCCCACTGTCCCGTGAGACCTTAAGGGGTAAATATTTTTTTCCCCGAAACGGCTTGTCTCGCTCTATATTGCTAATTTCATCAATTTTACGTAAAACGCAAACAAAGAAAAATGTACAAAATGAAAGCTGATGTCGAAATGGGGCGAGGATATCGCCCACCCCCCCCCAAAATGGCGAAACGCGAAGTTTCATTTCGGTGTATCGACAGCAAAATACCATGCTTACCTCGAGCCCTGCTGAACCCTGCATATTTTGAGTGCAGTAACTAAAACTAGCTGGATGTTATCTTGGGACATGTTCTTCTGTCAAACAATACTGGTTACAGGTGAAATATGACACCTTGAAATATCAGACTTTTCCCTTAAGGCATCACGGGATGGTTGAAAATAGCTAAAATTTACTGTTTTTCTGAGGGCGGCGGGTGACTTATAAAAATAACCGCCTCTCACAATCAGTTAAGGAGGCTCTTGCGACAAGTATTGACAAATACTCGCAAATGAAGTACAAATCGCAAGCCACAATAAAAATTCAGTAACCGCATCAGATGTGTTCAATTAATGTTTTACAAAGATACCCCACCCACCTATTTTTGGCCAGAAATTTCAACACGGCTGAAATTATCGGAATTGTTTTCATGAAAATATGAGGCACAGATACTTTGTTATGTCTTGTTCTATCACTTGTAACACCACACCATTTTCTGAAAATGATTTCAAAGCGGGGTCATAACCAGCTCAAATTTTCGCTACAAATGCCCGAAAAATACCTTAAATTCTGATGCGAAACTGTACCGTCGAGACAGCATAGCAGGCGACATTTTCCAAGATGTCAAAATCAACCGGAGCTAACATTCAGTTTCGTAGAATTATGAAATACTCTAAAAAATACACCTCGTCAAGCCTCCCAAATTCAAGAAATATCCATAAACCTATTTTTCTAGACACACTGGTGTAAGTTACAGGGTCGGTAGTGAAGTATATAGAAAATCGTCCACCCCCTTTTTAAAGCTAGCTGCCCACTGTCCCGTGAGACCTTAAGGGGAAATATTTTTTCCCCGAAACGGCTTGTCTCGCTCTATATTGCTAATTTCATCAATTTTACGTAAAACGCAAGCAAAGAAAAATGTACAAAATGAAAGCTGATGTCGAAATGGGGCGCGGATATCGCCCACCCCCAAAATGGCGAAACGCGAAGTTTCATTTCGGTGTATCGACAGCAAAATAACATGCTTACCTCGAGCCCTGCTGAACCCTGCATATTTGAGTGCAGTAAACTAAAACTGCTGGATGTTATCTTGGGACATGTTCTTCTGTCAAACAATACTGGTTACAGGTGAAATATGACACCTTGAAATATCAGACTTTTCCCTTAAGGCATCACGGGATGGTTGAAAATAGCTAAAATTTACTGCTTTTCTGAGGGCGGCGGGTGACTTATAAAAATAACCGCCTCTCACAATCAGTTAAGGAGGCTCTTGCGACAAGTATTGAAAAATACTCGCAAATGAAGTATAAATCGCAAGCCACAATAAAAATTCAGTAACCGCATCAGATGTGTTCAATTAATTTTTTACAAAGATACCCCACCCACCATTTTTTTGGCCGAAATTTCCACTGGGCTGAATTTTTGGAATTGTTTTCATGAGAGGCACATTTACATTGTTAGTTTGTTCTATCACTTGCCCACACCATTTTCTGAATTTATGTCAACTAACCAGTCAATTCGAGAATGCCCAAAAAATCTTATCTGATGCAAACTGTACCGGTCGAGCAGCATAGCTTTAGGCTTCATCCAAGATGTCTTAAAATTCAACCGGAGCTACTCATTTCGTGTAAACTCTATACACTAGTCAAGCCTCAATCAAGAAAATATCGTACCTATTTTTCTAGACACTGGTGTAAGTTACAGGGTCGGTAGTGAAGTATATAGAATAAAATCGTCCACCCCCTTTTTAAAGCTAGCTGCCCACTGTCCGTGAGACCCTTAAGGGAAAATATTTTTTCCCCGAAAACGGCTTGTCTCGCTCTATATTGCTAATTTCATCAATTTTTAACGTAAAACGCAAACAAAGAAAAATGTACAAAATGAAAGCTGATGTCGAAATGGGGCGCGGATATCGCCCACCCCCAAAATGGCGAAACGCGAAGTTTCATTTCGGTGTATCGACAGCAAAATACCATGCTTACCTCGAGCCCTGCTGAACCCTGCATATTTGATGCAGTTAAACTAAAACTGCTGGATGTTATCTTGGGACATGTTCTTCTGTCAAACAATACTGGTTACAGGTGAAATATGACACCTTGAAATATCAGACTTTTCCCTTAAGGGGAAATATTTTTTCCCCGAAACGGCTCTTCTCGCTCTATATTGCTAATTTCATCAATTTTACGTAAAACGCAAACAAAGAAAAATGTACAAAATGAAAGCTGATGTCGAAATTGGGTGCGGATATCGCCAACCCCCAAAATGGCGAAATGCGAAGTTTCATTTCGGTGTATCGACAGCAAAATACGATGCTTACATCGAGCCCTGCTGAACCCTGCATATTTGAGTGCAGTAAACTAAAACTGCTGGATGTTATCTTGGGACATGTTCTTCTGTCAAACAATACGGGTTATAGGTGAAATATGACACCTTGAAATATCAGACTTTTCCCTTAAGGCATCACGGGACGGTTGAAAATAGCTAAAATTTACTGCTTTTCTGAGGGCGGCGGGTGACTTATAAAAATATAAAAACCGCCTCTCACAATCAGTTAAGGAGGCTCTTGCGACAAGTATTGAAAAATACTCGCAAATGAAGTACAAATCGCAAGCCACAATAAAAATTCAGTAATCGCATCAGATGTGTTCAATTAATTTTTTACAAAGATACCCCACCCACCTATTTTTTGCCAGAAATTTCAACATGGCTGAATTTATCGGAATTGTTTTCAACTTTGTTATGTCTTGTTCTATCACTTGTAACACCACACCATTTTCTGAAAATGATTTCAAAGCGGGGTCATAACCAGCTCAAATTTTCGCTACAAATTCCCGAAAAATACCTTAAATTCTGATGCGAAACCGTACCGTCGAGACAGCATAGCAGGCGACATTTTCCAAGATGTCAAAATCAACCGGAGCTAACATTCAGTTTCGTAGAATTATGAAATACTCTAAAAAATACACCTAGTCAAGCATCCCAAATTCAAGAAATATCAATAAAACATATTTTTCTAGACACACTGGTGTAAGTTACAGGGTCGGTAGTGAAGTATATAGAAAATCGTCCACCCCCTTTTTAAAGCTAGCTGCCCACTGTCCCGTGGAGACCTTAAGGAAAAGGGGAAATATTTTTTCCCCGAAACGGCTTGCTCTCGCTCTATATTCGCTAATTTCATCAATTTTACGTAAAACGCAAACAAAGAAAAATGTACAAAATGAAAGCTGATGTCGAAATGGGGCACGGATATCGCCCACCCCCAAAATGGCGAAACGCGAAGTTTCATTTCGGTGTATCGACAGCAAAATACCATGCTTACCTCGAGCCCTGCTGAACCCTGCATATTTGAGTGCAGTAAACTAAAACTGCTGGATGTTATCTTGGGACATGTTCTTCTGTCAAACAATACTGGTTACAGGTGAAATATGACACCTTGAAATATCAGACTTTTCCTTAAGGCAGGCATCACGGGATGGTTGAAAATAGCTAAAATTTATTTACTGCTTTTCTGAGGGCGGGCGGGTGACTTATAAAAATAACCGCCTCTCACAATCAGTTAAGGAGGCTCTTGCGACAAGTATTGAAAAATACTCGCAAATGAAGTATAAATCGCAAGCCACAATAAAAATTCAGTAACCGCATCAGATGTGTTCAATTAATTTTTTACAAAGATACCCCACCCACCTATTTTTGGCCAGAAATTTCAACACGGCTGAATTTATCGGAATTGTTTTCATTAAAATATGAGGCACAGATACTTTGTTATGTCTTGTTCTATCACTTGTAACACCACACCATTTTCTGAAAATGATTTCAAAGCGGGGTCATAACCAGCTCAAATTTTCGCTACAAATTCCCGAAAAATACCTTAAATTCTGATGCGAAACCGTACCGGCGAGATAGCATAGCAGGCGACATTTTCCAAGATGTCAAAATCAACCGGAGCTAACATTCAGTTTCGTAGAATTATGAAATACTCTAAAAAATACACCTAGTCAAGCCTCCCAAATTCAAGAAATATCCATAAACCTATTTTTCTAGACACACTGGTGTAACTTACAGGGTCGGTAGTGAAGTATATAGAAAATCGTCCACCCCCCTTTTTAAAGCCAGCTGCCCCCACACCTTAAGGGGAAATATTTTTTCCCCGAAACGGCTCGTCTCGCTCTATATTGCTAATTTCATCAATTTTACGTAAAACGCAAACAAAGAAAAATGTACAAAATGAAAGCTGATCGAAACAAATGGGGCGCAGATATCGCCCACCCAAAATGGCGAAACGCGAAGTTTCATTTCGGTGTATCGACAGCAAAATACCATGCTTTACCTCGCAGCCCTGCTGAAAAACCCATGCATAGTTTGAGTGCAGTAAACTAAAACTGCTGGATGTTATCTTGGGGACATGTTCTTCTGTCAATCATACTGGTTACAGTGAAATATGACACCTTGAAATATCACTTTTCCCTTAAGGGGAAATAATTTGTTTTTTCCCCAAACGGCTCGTCTCGCTCTATATTGCTAATTTCACTCAATTTTACGTAAAACGCAAACAAAGAAAAAATGTACAAAATGAAAGCTGATGTCGAAATGGGGCGCGGATATTTTCCCCCCCCCCCCGCCCACCCCAAAATGGCGAAACGCGAAGTTTCATTTCGGTGTATCGACAGCAAAATACCATGCTTACCTCGAGCCCTGCTGAACCCTGCATATTTGAGTGCAGTAAACTAAAACTGCTGGATGTTATCTTGGGACATGTTCTTCTGTCAAACAATACTGGTTACAGGTGAAATATGACACCTTGAAATATCAGACTTTTCCCTTAAGGGGAAATATTTTTTCCCCGAAACGGCTCTTCTCGCTCTATATTGCTAATTTCATCAATTTTACGTAAAACGCAAACAAAGAAAAATGTACAAAATGAAAGCTGATGTCGAAATTGGGGGCGGATATCGCCCACCCCCAAAATGGCGAAACGCGAAGTCTCGTCATGCTTACATCGAGCCCTGCTGAACCCTGCATATTTGAGTGCAGTAAACTAAAACTGCTGGATGTTATCTTGGGACATGTTCTTCTGTCAAACAATACTGGTCATAGGTGAAATATGACACCTTGAAATATCAGACTTTTCCCTTAAGGCATCACGGGACGGTTGAAAATAGCTAAAATTTACTGCTTTTCTGAGGGCGGCGGGTGACTTATAAAAATAACCGCCTCTCACAATCAGTTAAGGAGGCTCTTGCGACAAGTATTGAAAAATACTCGCAAATGAAGTACAAATCGCAAGCCACAATAAAAATTCAGTAACCGCATCAGATGTGTTCAATTAATTTTTTACAAAGATACCCCACCCACCTATTTTTGGCCAGAAATTTCAACATGGCTGAATTTATCGGAATTGTTTTCATGAAAATATGAGGCACAGATACTTTGTTATGTCTTGTTCTATCACTTGTAACACCACACCATTTTCTGAAAATGATTTCAAAGCGGGGTCATAACCAGCTCAAATTTTCGCTACAAATGCCCGAAAAATACCTTAAATTCTGATGCGAAACCGTACCGGCGAGACAGCATAGCAGGCGACATTTTCCAAGATGTCAAAATCAACCGGAGCTAACATTCAGTTTCGTAGAATTATGAAATACTCTAAAAAATACACCTAGTCAAGCCTCCCAAATTCAAGAAATATCCATAAACCTATTTTTCTAGACACACTGGTGTAACTTACAGGGTCGGTAGTGAAGTATATAGAAAATCGTCCACCCCCTTTTTAAAGCTAGCTGCCCACTGTCCCGTGAGACCTTAAGGGGAAATATTTTTTCCCCGAAACGGCTTGTCTCGCTCTATATTGCTAATTTCATCAATTTTACGTAAAACGCAAACAAAGAAAAATGTACAAAATGAAAGCTGATGTCGAAATGGGGCGCGGATATCGCCCACCCCCAAAATGGCGAAACGCGAAGTTTCATTTCGGTGTATCGACAGCAAAATACCATGCTTACCTCGAGCCCTGCTGAACCCTGCATATTTGAGTGCAGTAAACTAAAACTGCTGGATGTTATCTTGGGACATGTTCTTCTGTCAAACAATAATGATATCGGAGGCGAGTACTTTATGATCTGTCGAAAATATATTGTTTTCAGGTGACGCATTTAATTAGTATAAATAATTTAAAAATAACATCCCTCATTTGCATATGAAAATAGCTTATTACCATCGCGCGTCACTATCAGTAAAATAGACATTATTAAATGATTATATCTGTATAGCGGGCACTCAGAAGTTTTAGAACTGGTGGAATAGTGACACAATTATACACTTATTTAATTCCTATAAAGAATAGTTTGTGCCTACTGAGTGGGTATTTGCCTTTAAGGTAGTAGGTCATAGATAGATGCACTTGGCTTCACTTATAATTGCTTCATAAGAGTGATGCGATATATGAATATAACATATATAAATATTGTCTTGTTAATGTATACTATATGGTACATTGAGTTGCCATCTCCGCCAAATTTGTATGTACAAGCCATCGTACAGTTTCACCACTTCGTGCGTTTGACACATACAGCAAATACTATCACAGTAAACCAAATAAAATTTGGTGCAATACATCATAGACAGATATGACAATGGCGTGATATACACATTATGCCAGCAGACTATACAAAAGACGAGATATTTGAGCATTTGTCCCATCAATCTGAAAATAAATGTTGATGCATAGCCTATTGTTAGTGTACACGTTACCCATAGGTAAAGCCATATTTGCTCATATAGTAGGTGAGTAGACATCAGAGACAATACACTCAGGTAACTGCTTACATGTCACTGGATTTTATAGATAATAATTGAGTACAGTAGTGGGTATATATTGTATGTGTTGTGTGGTTTGCCATGTAACAGTTATACACAGTGCGAAATTATGTGTATAAGGCTATGTATAATGGTGGTTCATGTTGTTAAAAACACAGGCATATGGGTATATGCGATGTCCCATCGACCTCTAGTTTGACACTATTTTCAGCTTATTTAAGTTCATCCCAACATTTGGGACCGTACAGCTTACAGTAGTGAGTATACCTTGCATACCGATCTGTCATGTATATATTGCACATGCTGCATTTGTCGTCCACTTTACATGTTCTGCTGCGAGTATCAACCTAACGATTCAAATAGACGATTCTCAGCTTCATCTGACGTTACATCGAAATTGTAAGGGCAGAGCTGAGCTACGTCTGTTTCCAGCCGTATGTTGGTT
This sequence comes from Conchocele bisecta, assembly GCA_029237695.1. Taxonomy (NCBI): domain Eukaryota; kingdom Metazoa; phylum Mollusca; class Bivalvia; order Lucinida; family Thyasiridae; genus Conchocele; species Conchocele bisecta. Next base: position 15,965,626 of record CM055267.1, on the reverse strand, counting down.
GACATGTATTACCAAATTATGTTCCCGATGACTGCTGAACAGTGTAGACCCAGATCGGCTGATGTGGATCTGCCATGGTCGTGACCGAGTCTGACGGAAGATGATTCAATGTAACATACCTAGAAACAATTCGACCTTATATGCATTAGTCACATGCATGTTTTTGTGACCCATAAAATGGACGTTAAAACATATGAGTAGTGTAAATTGCAATTTTAGTTTTGATTGTACGGACAGCGTCATTAAAGATATTCCCAAAAATAAGGGTACTAATGATAGACACTGTCGGGAACCAAGTGTATAAACAGCAAATGGCGGTAGATATTAATCATTTCTATGCCTTTAAGTAGTTCCTGTGCGGCACATCTTATAAACGTCCGAAGCAAAACCTTCATGCAGAACTGCAGCTTGTCACTTCGAACGTTTGTACGAAATGCCCACGGCAACTCCATAACGCATTATTATAATTTATATGTAGCTCAGCCTTTATTAAGATATATGTCCTTATCAGTAGAATGTCCTATAGTGTATTTTGCGCTCTTATCTATATATGTACGGTAGCTGCTCCTTCCTCTGCTTTCACAGTGACCGATGTGTCCAGTCTATCGTGTTTAATTACTGTTATGTAAGTAGTATATGGGGTGAGTGATAGTGAGTGAATGTCAGGTCATATGTGTGACTGAGTGAAATCCATACTGAGAGAAATAATTATACGCACTACGCGCCTAAAATATATCAACCTGGCAATCGTATTTGGAAAGTCCCAGAAGATTGTGAAATCTCTCCTGCTACTAACAAATTAGTTCCGTATTGATGGATTACTGTCCAATTTATGCATTTTAAGTTTTACAATCACTAATTGGATACAGAATAATTGACTCTGATAATGAGTGTTTCTTTTGTATTTATTTTAAAAAATATTTGTAAATATCAAATTTGAAATATATGTGATATTGTGTGTTTCTGTAATCATAAATTGTTTTAGATGTTATGTATATATTATCATAGGTTTTATTTAGCTTAATAAATCGAATAAAGAAACAGAAAACCTGAAAAAACGTTTTGTTTAACTAACTAAACCCCGGATACAATTCAACATGTGAAAAGTGGAAAAATAGAATGAAATAAAATATAAAGTCTAACTCACCAAATACAGAGAATTGGGAGGATAATACAATTATAATTTACAATTAGCTTTATGCACTATTCGATGCGTTTCATGCATATATTAATTTTACCGTATCATAGCATTATGGAAAACTTGCTGCCGACTACTGGTACAGTCGGATAATGGGTTCAAGCCTGTGTAAATTCTTAACACATGAGCTGACTTTATATGCTTTTACGTGGTGTCATAATCTCAAACAGATGCGCAATTAACATGATAAGTTGTTGTCTGTGTGTTGTCTTACACGTCTATATTAAATAATTCGGATGGGAAATCATCGACCAGGCGGAAGTTCAGTGTCAGTGTGGTTTTAGCAGATATTTGCTGGCGTAAACAAAACACTATTTTTACAATGTGAAAATCACATAGCCGGGTTATATATGGGAGTATTTGGAAAATAGAATGTTTGTACTATGTACAAATAATAAGTAGTCGGTAAAATACAAAGACATTAAGACGTAGGCCTAATGGCACAAATAATTACTCGCCTGTTCGGTTTAAAATATTATTTTCTTTCTCAAGCATACGGCTCTATCGTAAATTGAGATATCATCAAAATATGGTCTATTCGCACGGAGCAGCGAATCTCTGTATTCTATGTCTATGGTTTAAATTAATTAGGCAAACAACTGAATTTCATTTAACATGTTAAATAGTCAAAGACACTAGTTATGCATCAATTTAATTTCTATTCACTAAATATTCATAAAAAAACTAATTATTTACAATGCCGGCCGACAACTATTATATTTGTGAAGTCTCAAATCTTCAGTTACAAACGAAGCATAATTTTTGCAAAATATCTCATTCAAAAAAATTAATTATTTACTATGCCGGCCGACAATTCTTTTATTTGTGAAGTCTCAGATCTTACAAACCGTGCATAATTTTAATAATCTTCTTCTGGTTTGTTACAGAGAGTAATTAAGCATCTGTTTCATTTATATTGGAAATTACTGCAGAATTTACACAAAAACATATTTTACTGACCGCCAAAAAATGTAACTTGTGAAGTTTCATAGCATATCGACAGAGCATAATAATTGAATTATCTTATTCAGCTTGTTGAAAATTCGAATTACAAACCGAGCGTAATTGTTCCAAAATACCGCCATAAAATTAATTATATCCAGACTGACGAGGGAGTACACTGATGTACATATTGCCTGTAGTCTAATCAGACTGAGCTGATCAGGGACTACTAGTGATCAGGGACTACTAACGATCAGGGACTATTAGTGATCAGGGACTACTTGTGATTAGGGACTACTAGTGATCAGGGACCATTAGTGATATATTAGTGATCAGGGACTACTAGTGATCAGGGACTACTCGTAATTAGGGACTACTAGTGATCGGGGACTATTAGTGATCATGTACTATTAGTGATCAGGGATACATAGTGTCGGTAACCTGATCAACTGTGCTAGATATGCCGCATTATCAGGGACTACACTGCTGTACATAGTGTTGGTAGCCTGATCAACCTAGCTAACATATGCCACCTGATCAGGGACTACACTGGTATACTACTGATATGCATAGTGTCGGAAGCCTGATCGCCTGTGATAAATATGCAGCATGACCAGGGACTACACCAGTGTTGTTGATTGCTGATAGTCTAATCAACCTAGCTAGATATGCCGGCTGCTCAGGGATTACACCAGTATACAGATTGCCGATAGTCTGATCGACCTAGCTAGATATACCGGCTGCTCAGGGACTTCACTGGTGTACATATTACTGATAGTCTGATCAACCCAACTGGATACGGTGTACAGATTACCGATAGTCTGGTCAATCTAGCTAGATATGCCGGCTGCTCCGGTGTACAGATTACTGATAGTCTGATCAACCGAGCTACACTGGTATACAGATTACCGACAGTCTAAACAACTTAGCTAGATATGCCGGCTGCTCAGGGACTACACTGGTGTACAGATAACCGACAGTCTGAACAACTTAGCTAGATATGCCGGCTGCTCAGGGAATAAACCGGTGTACAGATTACCGATGGTCTGGTCAACTTAGCTATATATGCCGGCTGCTCAGGGACTACACCGGTGTACAGATTACTGATAGTCTGATCAACCTAGGTAGATATGCCGGCTGCTCAGGGAATACACCGGTGTACAGATTACGGATGGTCTGGTCAACCTAGCTATATATGCCGCCTGCACTGGTGTACAGACACCCGACAGTCTGACCAACCTAGCTAGATATGCCGCCTGATCAGGGACTACACTGGTGTACATGATTACCGACAGCCTGAACAACCTACTAGATATTCCGGCTGCTCATGACTACACTGTGACAGAATACCGACATCCTGAACAACCTAGCTAGATATGCCGCTGCCAGTGACTTCCCTGGTGGACAGATTACCGACAGTCCTAACAACCTACTAGAACATGCCGCTGAACAGGGACTACACTGTGTACGATTACCGACCCGTCTGAACAACCTAGTTAGGATAAGCCGGCTGCTCAGGGACTACACTGTGTACAGGATAACCGACAGTCTGAACAACCTAGCTAAATATGCCAGCCTGATCATACTACCTGGTGTACAGATTACCGACATCTGGATCAAACCTAGCTAGTTATTGCCAGCCTATCAGGGAACTACACTGGGTGTACAGACCGACATCCCTGAACAACCTAGCTAGATATGCCGGCTGCTCAAGGAGTACACCGGTGTACAGATTACGGATAGTCTGGTCAACCTAACTAGATATGCCGCCTGATCAGGGACTACACCGGTGTACAGATTACGGATAGTCTGATCAACCTAGCTAGTATTCCGGCTGCTCAGGGTCTAAACTGTTGTACGTATTAGCAATTGTGTGGTCGTCCCAAGTTGATGAGCATGCTGATCAGGCACTACACTGGTCTACAATTTGGTGATATTCTCAGCAGCCTGCATATATACAAGTTGATCAGGGACTATACTGATCTACCGATTGTCGATATTCTGATCAGCGTGGATTGATAATTACTGCGTTTATGACCTTATAAGTACCTTACGATATAGCCCACCAGTATAGCTCAATATCACTGCTGAATGTAAAAGTACAATACTTATTATGAGTAGGGTATACACTGGAAACATATGTTCTAAGGACACTCTTCTTAACCGACGTCACAGTTTCGCACCTATAGTGTGCAGCTACTGTTCATAAATTGGGAAAATATGCTGATTATGACAGGCAAGAGAGTAAGAAAACATGTTCATATTCGTCTTATGATAAGACAACATTATTTTTGCAATTATTAAAATATCCTTTGTTAATTTTTGTCACCATTCAGCATTCAATTGTTGTTGCAGACGCGCGAAAATACGTCAGCTAATGAAAACCCGACTTTCCAAATAATCCGATCAATGATAACTACGCTCCCAGCGGGAAGGAATTTCTGTCAGCCAATCAAAACTAGACATTGAGAAAATTTTCGTCCAATGAAAACCATACATTGAGCCTAAGCCCTGTTTTAAGCTCAAACCGTGGTTTATGCTAACAGAAACCCAAGTTTGAGAGTCTAAACGGTGGTTTCTGCCGCCAAGTGCACAATAATTGCTCAAACCAGGGTTTAAGAAAACTACCGTTTGGGATAACGATTGCCAGTTTTTTTCTTAAACTATGGTTTGGGTCCAAACTAGGGTTTAGGCCTTTAATTCGATTACGACCTCAAACGGCAGTTTCTGGACAAATGCACAATAATTGCTTAAACTTGGGTTTGAGAGCATAAACCATGGTTTAGACTTTCAAACTGGGGCTTAGTGAATTATTGTGCATTTGGCGAGCCTAAATTAGGGTTTGGGCAATCCAAACAGGGGTTTGAGCTCAAACCGTGGTTTAAGCTACTAGAAACCCTAGTTTGAGAGTCCAAACGGTGGTTTATGCCGCCAAGTGCACACTAATTGCTCAAACCAGGGTTTAAGAAACTAACGTTTGGGATCACGATTGGCAGTTAGGGCAGTTGGTCAGTACAGAAACACCTACACTGGCTATCCAGCAGCCGCCTCACTGTTCTACATTGGGAGCAGACGACAAACATGTGCGGCTGTTTATGTATTCTATTTCTAAAGCCAGTGTATAACTGACAGGCTAGGGACGCTATCAGTAATTGGATATGCCACTGCTTCTAAATTCGGTACCAGTGCACCGATTGTTGGGCCTTTAAGCTGGTCCACGTCCATTACCGGTGGATTTCGTCGCGTTGTCGTGAATAGTTGTAAACGCCTCAAAATACGTATTGCGTTGTCAAAGCCGAGCATAGAACTGACCACTTCAGCTCGGCACGGCGAACCGTCCGTGCCATACAATCAGTCATGTGACCATCTCATTGGTCGTTACGCCTCATTAACGGGCACAATGTGCTTTGTCATGTTAAGACATACGTTCTAAGCTATACTATGTAACGCGAAGAACTTCCAATTCATAGCAATACCGTACAGCGAGTCTCAAGGTCTAGGTGATTTTGCACACGACCCGTTGTTTGGTATAGTTTTGTGTCATGTGAAATATTGAGTTGCGCATTTAATTAGCCGTGTTCCATTGATACGCTCATACATTCTTCAGTGCAGCTACAGCCGATATTTCACAAAGTGTTATTCACCGAAGGATTTACACGTATGTATTATATTGTTTTAATTAATTATTTGTCCTCGATGTTTTTATCCGGCTATGAGAGATCCATCTCTATATAAACTCTGGACCAGCTTCAAGAGCTTGTCTGACCCGGGTTTTGTATTAATGGCCTGTGTATGCTAATTGATAATTATAGCAACTCGCTGTTCAAAATAGCTCGTTGTCTGTAAGTGACCTTGCTGTTGGAATGGACGAAAAACCACAGTAAGTGAATCACATAGCTTGTATAATACTGTACATGTATATGCACTATATCGTTATGTTGGTCTGAATAGCGTCCCCATTAGCTCACGCTATCCAGGTCGGTGCACATACGTGCTCATGATATTCCGTCCCCTGATAGATGAATGGCTATTTCATCGCAGCAAAGAGGTACACGCCATTCACGTTTAGCCGAACCCAAACCCAAGGTATGACCAGTTTACGTTCATTTATTCCATAAAGTGACCAACTAAATTAAACATGTTTATGAAGCGACTGTCTGAGTTTTTTTTGCCGCCGCGCAGTCTGAACTGAGTCTATACTGGTGCGAATTATAATGCAGGCACAAGGCGATTATATTTCGCATTTTTACTTGGTATACCGTTAGTTTTTGAATGTTTCCAACCAGCGTAGCTCCAGATCGGAAGTTACAATGTCATGAAAACATAGACCGATGCTTCATATTTGTACTCCGTTTATCATATTTATATTGTACTTTATTGTCATCGTTTGTAATAACATTTACAGACGCCAATCGACCAAGTTGTATTACAAACTCACGGCAGCCAAGTGAAGGGGGGCTGCGACAATCGTATAGCAGTAATGTTGCTTGATGGGTTGCTTCAATGTTTGGACACTTGACGCATTTAAGCCTTTGTAACACACTCATGACGCCATTAACATGACCTTGACCTTTTTTACCTTCAAACTTGTTTTGCGGAACCACTTAGCCATGTGTTGTGCGTCAAGAAGTTTGTACAAGTTTCTTCATCATCATATAACATTAATATGACTTGATGGATTAGATACGCGGTACATGTAAGCATTTGGAACACATTCGTGACGTTTGGACCTTTACGTGGCTGTGAACCTTCACCTTCACTGAGCCATTTGTTTTTTTTTGTCAAAAGGTTTCTTCAACCTTGACATTTTACGTGCTTTAAAGCATACACTTCTCTGATGATTTTTGTGATGCTTACTTTTGCACATGTCCATGATCATGTTACGATCAAATTGCTCTTGTCCGTACGTCGGTCCATTTTGATTCAGTAGTTCGACGTAAGTAACGAAATAACTGCCAGTGGGGGCATGCGTGCGTGCCCGATGGACACATTTCTACTGTTACCACCAAACATAATCGTTTTATGTCCACATAACGAAAAGTCGCTCACCCATGATGTGGTCCTTTGGGTTCAAACAGATGCCTCGTGCCACGGGAAACGTTTACCCACGGCTGGACACGGTCGAACCTTATATTGGTAAATAAATCCGCCTTGTTCCGTCTTCAGAATTACCTTATTTGTGGCCGTGACTGGAGAAATGTGGCTTATGGGATTTGTAACCAATGTAGCTCCTGATCCAATAGCATACTCTGCAGCCTAGTCACAACCACGCAGTTAGCGACTCCGATGTCGACGTAAAATCTGTAGATGGTTATTCATTAATATATGTACTAATAAATGTAAACATTACCCATCTATTGATCTATATCTGACGGGTCACACATTCCTATTTCCATTTCAAATGTATGACATTAAACACTGCTGTAAATATTAAAATGAAATTGATTCATGTTATTTGTTCTGCTTTGTAGTTTCGCATGTATAATATCTCGAAAATGAAACGCACCATGTAATTTTGTACCAAAGAACGTGTGATTTTTCATGAAATATAGTAACAGAAACAATGATATATTCTGCAAATGACGTCGAAAGATGACGAAATGTGAATATAGAGGGAAAATATCGTACATTTGGTAAATATTGTTCATGAGATATCCCTGCCGAAACTGTGAGCTTTTCATTGGTTAAGACTGTAGGTCAAGCATTACCATTTGAATGATAGAGGATGTTATTGAAGTGATGATTTAATTTGATGTCGTTTGATGTGACAATGCATAAGGAAACTTTATATTGTGCAAGGAATATTATTTACGCAGGCACTTGTATGCCGCAATATAGAGAATAGTAGGTTTGTGCCGTGAATGAGAAAACATATCAGGGGAGGCTTAGTAAACTGGATGGGCGAGGCTCTGCCGAGCCTATCCGGCTTCCGTGCCGAGCCAGATATGTTTTCCCATTCACGGCACTAACCTACTATTCTATTTATCCCGTTAACATTCTAACACAGCATTTAAATCAACTTAATTTAGTTAATTTAGCCTTCAAAAGCGAGGTAAGTTAGAACCGAATTACACCAAACACTGATTGTCGCACAGAACATAGTTCGATAAAGTATGGTTGTAAAATCCCTTAATCAACAGTCATAACAATAAATTGATCAATAATTGTTTTAGACTTTAGGAACTTTACACATCAATATATTTCATGAATACTCTTAAACTGTTAATGTTACAACGATTTTGTTTCTGTTATTTTCACCGTTCGTGAATCATGCCATTCATGGAAATGAAGAAAAAAACAACAACATGGCAGCTTTACGATTTAATCCTATTTAGAATGGCGACCATCCATCCCGAGCTAACCATTAAAACGAGTACTTCAGGCAATATCAACAGGTGAATGTTCTGTTGATACTTTAAGTCTTTATATTTTGTCACCGGCAATGTGAAATTACAGCTTCTTTTCAACGAAATACACTTTCAAAATTCATCAGACCCATCCATTTACAGTTGGGGCAGATTCTCTAACGATTGCGATCTGTCCAGAACAAAAATCAACAACACAAACACCATTTTGTTTCGTTTATTTCCTTACCTGACTGGAATCACTGGGAGCAGCCATTTTTATTTTAAATGACGTAGTATACTTATTGACGTAAATATTATAAGTATGACGTCAGTCATGTCTGAATGACGCACGGAATGGGTAGAGAGCAAACGCAATTGAAAATTGAGGGTCGTAATGGAAATTGATTTGACATTCAGAAAATTGCATGAACTTAATTTTATTTTCTGGCGATATCCTTTTTATTTGCCAAATTTAACCCTCACACTGAATAGGCGTAGGAGCAGGGGGGGGCAGGGGGCCAGGGGGGGGGGGCAGGGGGCAGGGGGCCAGGGGGCGGGAGGGGGCAGGGGGCAGGGGGGGGGGGGGGGGGGGCAGCGGAGTATGTTTTGGCCCCTCCAATAATTGCACGAAATTGTGTGTATGTATCGTCATTTATACTGTTCATATATATATATGAGACAATGTCAAGCTAGAGTTTGTGAATAATTTCACCCTAAGTTCGTGCGACAGTTCTTTTTATCATGCAGAGACTGACACAAGAGAGCAAGCGTTTACTGGAAGTATGTTGGTGCCTCGAAAAATAAGTGCGGGTTTTACACAGACATGTAGATCTGTACAACAACAACAAAAAAGTTTCTGCGAAACTATAGTTTGATTTTCGATTAATTTTTGGCCTATGCTTTTTACAAATCTCAGGCGCGGATACAGTGGATGGGGTCCAGGACCCGCCCCCCCCCCCCCCTGCTCCCGGCAAAAAAAACCCGGACATTTTAAAGTGTGATTTCGTGGCCTAGGTGTTGTCATGTATTCCGGTATATTGTCACGTAATTCTGTGTCCGTGTGTGGACATACACTTGTTGAATAAAGAGTTGTCGTTCCTGCCAAGATGTCGTCCTGCATGGTTCGCAAACATAACATGGTGTCAGCAAATTGACGAAATCCATTGTCCATCCACTCGCAATGATGGAAGCTGCAGGGTTATCCTTTCCAAACATGAACTGGGAGTCCCAGGACTTGGAACAAGTCTGGAAGTCGTTTCAACAACATGTTTCTTTCATGTTTTCCGGCCCCCTCAAAGAGAAAAGTGAAGAAGAGAAATGTTCTTACCTCATGCTTTGGGCGGGGGAGAAAGGTCGACAGATTTTCACCACGTGGAACTTGTCAAACGACGATTCTAAAAAGCTGCAGAACTATTATGACAAATTTGAAGCCTATGTGAAGCCACGCACAAACCTGATCTTTAACAGATACAAATTTCAATGTCGCATACAAAAACCTGATGAAACATTTGAGCAATTTTGTACGGACTTGAAATTGTTAGTCAAGGACTGTGGTTATAATGCTACAAGTGACGAAATGGTACGGGATCGTATTGTTTTCGGCATAAGAAACATTAAAGCCCGTGAAAAGCTGATCAACGTGGGTTCCGGTTTAACATTAGAACAAACTGTGGACACAGTACGGACTCATGAAGTCTCGCATGCGCAAACTATTGCCATGAAAGGAGAAGATCCTAAAGTATACGCGCTGAGCAAGCCAAAGCGACAGTCGAACACACCCGCAAGACGCGAATGGACCAAACCGCCGCCAACAACAAATCGAAAGAAAACTGACAGGTTATGCGGTAACTGTGGTTACACCCATGAAGGTTTACCTTGTCCAGCTCAAGGAAAAGTCTGCAAATTCTGCAAGAAAAAATTAAACCACTTCATGAGTGAATGTCGATCACGCAAAATGAAGAAAACTAAACCATTTGCCCGCAAGAAAGTGTACACCGTTGATAATGATAGTAGTGACACTGATGAAAACACCTTGTATGTCGGCATGGTTTATGAAACCATAAACTCACTGTCTGAGGAATGGTCAGTCAAAGCGACAATTTATAACACAGAAATTGCCATGCAAGTAGACTCCGGAGCGAGATGCAACGTGCTTAGTGACTATGAACTGAGAAATCTACCTGTCAAAACAGCACTAAAACCATGTGATTCATGCCTGAAATCATTCAGTGGTCACTCAATGAAAACTCTAGGTAAATATCATTACCGTGTAAAATCAAAGATGAAACAACCAACATTGACTTCTATGTTGTTGATAAATTAGTCCCTACAATTCTTGGTTCAGAGACATCACAACAATTAGGACTAATACACAAAATGTTCAAAATAGATTCTGAAAGTAGCATATTTCATGAATATAGTGAATTATTCAATGGCATTGGTTGTTTGCCTGGAAAATACAAGCTACATGTTGACCCAAATGTGAAACCGGTGATTCACCCACCGCGCAAAATCCCTATTGCAATAAAGGGAAAAGTGAAATCTGAATTAGCCAAAATGGAGCAAGACGGTATTATCACTCGTCAAATAGAACCGACAGACTGGGTTAACAGTATGGTTGTGGTAACCAAACCCAACGGGAAAATCCGCATTTGCCTGGATCCGCGGGATCTAAACAAAGCAATCCAGAGACAACAACATCCATTAGAAACAGTCGAGAATGTGGCCGCTAGTATGCCAAACGCGAAAATATTTTCGAAAATTGATGCAAGATCTGGATTTTGGCAAATCCAACTGGATGATGAAAGTTCCAAACTTTGCACATTCAACAGCCCAATCGGACGATTTAGATACCTCCGCTTACCATTTGGGATCAATGCCGCGCCTGAAATTTACCAGTCCATAATGTCAAATATGCTGGAAGATATTGAAGGTGCCGAGGTGATCATGGACGATATTTTGGTCTGGGGTAAAGACACGAATGAACATGACCAACGGTTAAAAAAAGTTCTGAACAGAGCCGCAGAATACAACCTGAAACTTCACGCAGACAAGTGTGAATTTGGAAAATCAGAGGTACGGTATGTTGGACACATACTTGGCAAAGATGGTCTAAAACCAGACCCGGAGAAAATCCGCGCAGTTCAGAATATGAAACCGCCCGAAAATCTCGAAGAACTCAGAACATATCTAGGGATTCATGCAATACCTAGCCAAGTTCATGCCGAACATGTCATCAGTCGCGGAACCTCTAAGACAATTACTGTGCAAAGACATTGAATGGCACTGGGAAGAAAGTCAACAGCAAAGCTTTGAACAATTGAAACAGATGGCAACACAATCACCTGTGCTTAGCTATTATGACCCCGCAAAGCCATTGACACTTTCTGTAGACAGTAGTTCGAAAGGTATGGGAGCAGTAATACTACAAGATGAAAAGCCCATAGCTTACGCTTCGCGTGCACTGAACACAGCCCAGCAGGGTTATTCACAAATTGAAAAGGAAACTTTAGCAATAGCCTTCGGCTGTGAAAAATTCCATGAATACATTATTGGAAGACACATTACCGTGGAGAGCGACCACAAACCTCTACAGAGTATATTCACAAAATCCCTACACCAAACACCAGTTCGTCTCCAGAGGATGCTTCTAACGTTGCAGAAGTACGATTTGACTGTTGTATACAAACCTGGTAAACTGTTGCACTTAGCAGATCACTTGAGTAGGTCATTTCTGAATGAAACACATGAATCATTTCCATCAACATTGGAAATCAACGAACTTGATGTGCAGAACCTACCAATCTCACCAGAGAAATACCGTGAATTCAAACACGCAACTGCTGAAGATGCATCGTTACAAATGCTCCAAGACGTGGTGATGGATGGATGGCCGGAAAAGAAATGCGACATTTCACATGAAATCCAGCCGTATTGGTCGTTTAGGGATGAAATATCGTGCATCGACGGTTTGCTGTATAAAGCAGATAAGTTAATTGTTCCAGCAGCAATGCGTAGTGAAATGCTCGACAGAATCCACGAAAGTCACTTGGGGATTGTGAAATGTAAGAACCGAGCGCGTGAGATCCTATATTGGCCAGGTATGGCATCACAAATAGAGGATAAAATTTCACAATGTGACATTTGTGCTGAACATCAAAATCAAAACGCCAAAGAACCACTATCACCCACTGAGGTACCAGGTCGCCCCTGGTCTAAGATAGGTGTGGACTTATTTGAAATGAAAGGCCAGCACTATGTTGTGACAGTAGACTATTTCTCAAAGTGGCCAGAAATCGCAAAACTTGACAATCTCTCGAGCAGTAACACAATTAGCTACTTGAAAAGTCAGTTTGGAAAGTACGGAATTCCTGATGAATTAATTTCTGACAACGGACCACAGTTTGCTAGTGCTGAATTTGCGAACTTTTCAAAGGTCTACGAGTTTCGTCACACAACATCGAGTCCCCATTTTCCTCAAAGCAATGGTCAGGCTGAACGAACAGTACAGACGGTGAAAAAGTTGTTAAAGAAGGCAAATGATCCGTACCTAGCCCTTCTAGATTACCGTAATTCACCTATTGATGGGACAGCGCTTTCCCCAGCACAGATGTTCCTAGGCAGACGCCTAAGAACTAGACTACCAACAACCACTGCTCTACTTAAGCCTCAGGGAGCTGATGAGATTAAAGCTGCCTTGAAATCACGACAAACTAGGCAGAAGCAGTATTATGACCAACACGCGGGTCAAAATGAACTTAAACCTTTGTACAAAGGCGACAAAGTAACTATAAGACACTCAGACAAATGGATCCATGGGAAAGTAGTGGACAAACATCAGACTCCACGCTCGTACATCGTGGAAACTCCAACCGGGAGAAGATACCGCCGCAATCGCCAACATTTGCGGTTTACACGATCAACATTCAACGCAGAACCACCAGTTGACAATGATGATCCTGAAATTCAACCTCAACCGGGTCTACCAACTCAACCGGTTCAACCACCTGCCCAACCAGAAACAACGCAGCAGACACCGCGACCGCCAGAACCACCCTACGTTACTCGATATGGACGAGAAATTAAGCGGCCGAGTCGTTTCACAGATTAAGATTATAATCAGTATTCTACAGTGTTCGGATCTCTCTATATAATAGTGTTCTGATCAATAGTCTAGTCATTATTATTCTACAGTGTTCGGAATTAAAATAAGCAAATAGTCTAGTCATTATTATTCTACAGTGTTCGGAATTAAAATAAGCAAATAGTCTAGTCATTATTATTCTACAGTGTTCAGAATTAAAATAAACAAGTGTTCTAGTCATATATCAGTCATCTGTATAATTCTTCAGTGTTATGATATAAGGGAGATAATTACATGCTGAAATCACCATATCCATTACCTGTATGAAGCTGAATATGGTACGACTCCTGCTGTAAGGTGCCGATGACAAGATAGACAAGATGTTGATATGGTTGTCAACATAAAACAGAATAACTGTTGTATATTACATGTTTAATCAAAGTGAATAATGCAAATTTACAATCATTTGTCATGTATTTGAAAAATATCTCAATAACATTGACTTGGGTAAAAGAATACCAGTAGATGCCGACATGTACATTCAAACAATTTCAAGGTAAATTATACCTATTATCGGAAGACAACATATTGAGACACAATCAATATATTGAGACACAATCAATATATTGAGACACAATCAAAATATAAAATACATATACTTTTGGTTCAGACAATCCTCATAAGGGTTTCTTGTGACAATATGTTGTAACATTATAATAGTGGTATAACAGTCAGTTTCAAGGTAACAAGTTTAAATTCCATTGAAGTACGCAAAATGCAGAGTATATTTTGATTTAATTGTGTGAATTTGATTTCCAAACATCTGTTCATGTCCATTAACAATTATTCATGATAATTGGTATCGAGCATTGATCAGATCATCGGTCAAACCTTCTTTGGTTTGTTATTCTTTAAAAGGAGGGGGATGTCATGTATTCCGGTATATTGTCACGTAATTCTGTGTCCGTGTGTGGACATACACTTGTTGAATAAAGAGTTGTCGTTCCTGCCAATATGTCGTCCTGCATGGTTCGCAAACATAACAGGTGTCAGGAAATCGCATCTGCGGCGATATGGCATTTACAAATTTCTGTATCCGCATCTGAATCTTAGTTGCAGCCAAATTTGTAGTAAGTAATTACTTAGACTATTTGCATGCGAGATAACATAAGAGAAGGATTATCTGTCAGCTTTATAACAATTATAGTAAACTTGAAAATGTGTTCATAGAACACGGATGCGACGTCACGTGGGGCTAATGTAATGAACTGGGATATAAACGCAATACGTTGAATGGGCGTTTCTATTATGAATTTAAGGACAGTGTAAATATTATGAATTTGACGTGGTCAAGCAGTCACGTCTGGAGACATTTTCTGGTCTGGACCATCTTAACCCTTAGACTGCTACGCACAACAATTGCCATTTGCTGTTACTTTTATATCTTGTCTTATTTCTCAGCAAAAACATGTTTTGACAGCACCTTGCACGATGTTGTAAATTATTCTAAAGTGCTGTTAAAGCATGGTGATAAAACTGGAAAATAAACAACAGACGACAAAAAATTAAGATAGCGGTGTAAGGGTTAAGTTGAATAGCGTGTGCAATATTTTAATAAAACTTCACACACGCATACAATATATTGAGTCAAAGGTGTGTCGTACGCAAGAATGACTATTATAGCATCGCTAATTTGGATAATTTCATCGTTATTTTTTTAGTTATTGCTCTTTTTTCTTTTCTTTTTTTCATTTCTTGTCCAGAGCATAAGTTGAATATCGTATGGAATATTTAAAAAATAACTTCACACATTCATAGATATCGTGTCAAATATGTGAGATTTTTCTTTTGGAGTTATGTCCGTTTGTTTCTTTTTACATATGATGTTTACAGCCTGTGTTATAGTTTCGTTCATGTGAACCAGATCGAAGGACTACTTTTTGTGGAGATTCGGATGAATATTTTCAACGACCTGTTTTTAGCTCGCCTGCACGAAGTGCGGAAGAGCTTATGGCATACCCACGGCGTCGTCTGCGTAGGCGTACACAAACTTAACGTAGGGGTAAATGTCTTATAACTTCTGTTTCCTTTCATGGAACACTTTGCTATTTCATACATGCATTCCTCAGATGGCCCTATTTTATCAGAGAATAAAACATATATGTTTATTATATCTGTACATTTGTTTGACATTGAAACACAATGGAAAGTAAATTGTTAATATTTTACCATATTGATGAGTGCTAGAATTACTTTTCACATTGTATAATAGTTCCTTCTAAATCATCAGTAATTTGTTTACTTCATTGATAGTTTGTATATTTTTAGGCGCATCTTAGTTGTGAGTTATTTACATATATTATAAAAATGTTATTTGATTTGTATGTGGATATAATTGCCACTCGTTCCGACTAAAGTCGCACAATATCGCATGCTACGTAGCTCATGCATATATCCATATGCATATAAAACATAATATCCTATAAGTACTATAATTATATCTATAAACGAACCCCGTCCTTGTGATAATCATTGTAAATGTATGAGGCTTTAGATTGTATGAATAGTTTCAAAGGAAATTATTTCCAATATCTGCAATACGCGACCTTAAATTATGTCAACACAATGATTCTAATTTTAAATCATCAATTATGAATAAAGATGAATATCGTTTCTGACGGCCGTTGCGTGCACATGTATCAAATTTCTTAAAGAGGGGTCGTCGCGTGTAACACAGCAGTAATATCTGTTTGTCAGAAGTTTAAAGTTTCGTATAATTTTGAATCAACTGTCGATGTAAACGGGACAATAAAATGTGTTTTCCCAGACCTGGGTTGTCATGTCCGCATGATTGCAATACACATACACCTTTATGAGGTAGGGTCGATCATACACGGAGAATTAGACTAAATAGAGAGGCGGGATTATTTAACTTTATCTAATTACCCGTAAGTTTTCCGCCGCCGTAGCCCAATTCTATCCTAGCGCCCAGATGGGCACACCTGCATGTTGTTTTATGTACGAATTGTCTTGAGAACGACGTGAGCAGTTGTCCAAGGGAGATAACGTGACCATCGGTAAAAAAAGACAAACAAAAAGGAAACTACGTTCTTTGTTGCCGATTTATTAAACACAGGTAGATTTTCATACATCGTGAGGTATTTTTTTATTGTCAGAAACATTTACTATAGTACCCGCTTTCTTCGAAATAAAATAAAAGAACAAAGTAAGTAGGCGTATCAGGGCCGTAGCCAGACCTAAAAATGAGACGAGGCGAAGCAAATATTGTGAACAAGCGAGCGCGAAGCGCGACGCGCACCGCTAACGCAAGGTGTTTGGGGATCCTCACCCAAGAAAATGTTGACATCTAGATCGTCATAGACGCGATTTCCCGGCACTTAGACCACCGGATACGGCATTAAATAATTAAAAAAAAAAAATCGGCAAATTCTGAGACGAGGCAGCCGCCTGGCTACGGGCCTGCGTATTTATGGAAATAAATAAAAACTATACATAGACGCGACAATGACGCTAAATGTGACGTTTACTTTGTCAAAACCGCGCGGAAATTACTCCATCTTTCTAACGTTATAACTCGTTACGTCACGTTAAACGATAAGGGAGGTTTTCGCTTGGCGCGTCACATATGTGAATACTGCCTTATTAATGTATCCTATACGGCACATGGAATGAATGGCCAAATCGGCCGGCCATCTTTGTGTGTTCTAGCCATCAGCCAGTTTCACCTGTTCTGCCGTTTGACAAAGAACTCAAACTGTGAAGTAGAACATATGGTATAATATAGCTAATCACATGTAGAAAAGCCATGAGAACTGACTCCTATCAATTATATTACACCAAACTGTAAAATATGTCAGTTTTCTGGACAGGTTTGAGCCTGTGTTTTTAAAAACATGAACCACCATTATAAATACCCTGATACACAGAAAATCGCACAGTGTATCACTTTTACCTGGCTGACCAACCACAAAACACATACCATATATACCCACAAAACACACACCATATATACATGTACCTACTACTGTACTCTGTTATTAGCTATCAAATCCAGTGATATGTAAGCAGCTACCCGAGTGTTTTGTCCATGGTGTTTATTCACCTACTATGCGAGTATATATGGCTTTACCTATGTATAATGTGTACACTAACAATAGGCTGTGCATCAGATTGAAAAGTTTACGCATCAAAATTTATTTTCAGATTGATGAGAGAAATGCTCAGATATCTCGTCTTTTCTACAGGCATTATATTTATAGCTTGGTGTTGTCACATCTGTCTATTATGTATTGCACCAGATTTTATTTAGTTTACTGTCATAATATTTGCTGTATGTGTCAAACGCACAAAGTGGTGAAACTTTACGATGGCTTGCACATACAAAGATGGCGGAGATGGCAACTCAATGCTCCATATAGTATACAGTAACAAGACAATATTCACATATGTTATATTCATATTGGTGCAATACATAATAGACACATATGACAACGGCAAGCAATACATATTATGCCAGCAAATTATACAAAAGACGATATATCTGAGCATTTCTCCCATCAATATCAAAATAAATGTTGATGTGTAAACTTCTCAATCTGATGCGCCGTCTATGTTATTGTACATGCAACCATAGGTAAAGCCATATGTATTTGCATAGTAGGTGAGTAGACACCAGGGACAATACACTCAGGTAACTGCCTACATGTCACTGGATTTGATAGCTAATAGCAGAGTACAGTAGTGGGTATATATGGTATGTGTTGTGTGGTTTGCCAGGTAAAAGTGATACACTGTGCGATTTTCTGTGTATGAGTTATATATAATGGTGGTTCATGCTGTAAAAAAATACAGGCACAAACCTGTCCAGAAAACTGACATATTTTACAGTTTGGTATAATATAATTGATAGGAGTCCATTCTCCTGGCTTTTCTACACGTGATTAGCTACTTTATATCATAATTATGTTTTACTTCACATTTTGAGTTCTTTGTCAAACGGCAGAACAAGTGAAACTGGCTCATGGCTGGAACACACAAAGATGGCCGATTTGGCCACTGCATGTGCTGTATAGGATACAATAACGAGGCAGTATTCACATATATTCTATCATTTTTACGAAGCAATTATCTTTGAATCAAACGATGATCAGGTAAAGAACGGGTCCTTAAGGTTTTGTACCTATCCATTTGGCATTTTTTTCTAGCAGGATTGCTGCTCAAACGCTAATCAAAATAGAATAACGTATCATTGTCACAAAACATCTCACTCGGGCACCAATTCATTACAACTTACCCTCTCGGTATGTCATACATTGACCAATGTCACAGCCTGCAAACGTTTATTCATCCAATAATGTATCGTTAAATGGAATTACAATCAGTTTATGTATGTAACTGCTAATGTGTATAACATCATCGGTATATTACAAAATAAAAAAGCTTAATTACATTCTATGTATTTTTTTGGAGTGTAAGTGTAAGCTGACCATTTTTACGCCTTATCTTATTACGTGTAATGGGTTATGTAAAATTGTACTCTGTATTTCTGATTACATGTTACGCTATTATAAGGGCATAACATAAAACTAACACAATCATGCGGTATATTTAATTGCATCACTACAGCATGTATATCTTTCCTATATATACATAGATGTAGTACAGGACAGTGTACTGTAGCATATTAAGCAAAGACATACCGAACATATATAATTTTACATGTAGCAACATAGTTTGGCCCCCCACCCCCAATAATTGAAACACTCCTACGCCTATGCACTGTAAACAGTTCCATTTACATCAGACTATTCAGTCAACTGAAGAAGTAGCTATTCTGGAAAAAGTAGTCACCAACACGAATGACGCGTATGAATTGTGATTAGGTCGTATTGCCAGGATATCAAATATGTTTTACGGCACCGTGTTTCACGGCACATAGGCACTGCGTTGACGGGATAAATATGTTTATTATATCAAGACAATACAACTTGGACGTTTCTTATGAAATCAGTCGGGCGTTCAATAACTATTATATTCATTATGTTAGATTACATTCATCGCACAATGACAACTGTACCGTGTTGGTTTACTGTGAAAGCCCACTATATGCCATAAATCAGAATAACCAGCCTTGTATTTGCCATGTACTATATCATGTACATAGTTCGATAGTCGCTCAAACTGTGGTGTGACCATGGTTCCATTGCCTATGCATTTCGCTATCCACGTACCAATAAGTAAATCTTATGATGATGAAGACAAATGTTTTTGTTATAAAATAATCATACTTTAATACCACAATTAAAATGCTTCATTTATTGTAAAAAAATGGACGTTACAGTGTATGAACACAGTGTAATACAAATCATAATACACTACTGTAATACATATGTACATTAGCTCGTTACAGAAAAGAGGTTTGGTGACCTGTACAACTTCAATGTATGTTGATTTTCTTATGTAATAAAATATAATCTAACATATGTGATGACTGAATAGGATATTTATTAAACTCGTTGACTAATTTCATAAGAAACTTGACATAGTCTCGTTTCTTCTATGTCGATTTTTTTATGAAATAAGTCAACTAGTAATTAGCCTTGAATGTGATCCGGCACTCACCAATCAATTGTATTATATAGCCTTGTATATGTGATCCGGAACTCATCAATCAATTGTATTATATCGCCTTGAATGTGATCCGGAACTCACCAATCAATTGTATTAAATAGCCTTGAATATGATCCGGAACTCACCAATCAATTGTATTATATAGCCTTGAATGTGATCCGGAACTCACCTATCAATTGTATTATATAGCCTAGAATGTGATCCGAAACTCACCAATCAATTGTATTATATAGCCTAGAATGTGATCCGGAACTCACCAATCAATTGTATTATATAGCCTTGTATGTGATCCGGAACTCTCCAATCAATTGTATTATATAGCCTATAATGTGATCCGGAAGTCACCAATCAATTGTATTATATATCCTTGTATGTGATCCGAACCCACTAATCAAGTGTATTATATAGTCTTTTATGTGATCCGGGACTCACCAATCAATTGTATTATATAGCCTTGTATGTGATCCGGAACTCACCAATCAATTGCATTATATAGCCTTAAATGTTGTCCGGAACTCACCAATCAATTGTATTATATATCCGTGTATGTGATCCGGAGCTCATCAATCAATTATATTATATAGCCTTGTATGTGGTCCGGAACTCACCAATCAATTGTATTATATAGCCTTGTATGTGGTCTGGAACTCACCAATCAATTGTATTATATAGCCTTGTATGTGATCCGGAACTCACCAAGCAATTGCATTATATAGCCTTAAATGTGTATTATATATCCTTGTATGTGATCCGGAACTCACCAATCAATTGTATTATATAGCCTTGTATGTGATCAGGAACTCACCAATCAATTGTCTTATATAGCCTTGTATGTGATCAGGAACTCACCAATCAATTGTATTATATAGCCTTCTATGTGATCCGGAACTCACCAATCAATTGTATTATATATCCTTGTATGTGATCCGGAACTCACCAATCAATTGTATTATGTAGCCGTGAATGTGATCTGGAACTCACCAATCAATGTAGTATATACAACGGATTAAAGAAGCCCTTTTATTACACTCTTGCGAGTTATTTGGATGCGTTTCGCTTTGAGTGAAAACCCGTAATCAACTCCTTACACATAATACACCGTGGAGAGAACACCCATAGTTGCACCTTCTTGTATTACATTCAAAATAAAGTTATTTGAAAAAATTGGAGAGCCTCGACTAATCTTTGATGTTAATTTGATTGAACACATTCCAAACATGCACTCAAATTTATCTAGTTCATAGAAACAGCTGCGTAATTTGGATTACACACGTGAAGTCAAAACGCGGAAAACACGTCGTTTTTCAACTATTCATGCGCACAGCACAACTCATTGATTATAATCTCAAAAATAGACTAAATGTGTATATATATATCTGCCGTGGAAGTGTAATAAATATGATATTAAATCGTACATGTTTGAATAGCGGAAATAATACACTCGTGTCCGCCGGCGTCCGTGCAAGCAACTCGTTCGCTACGCTCACTCGTTGCTTACGCGGAAGCCGACGCACACTCGTGTATTATTTCCCGCTATTCAAAATGTATGATTGAATATCCTCAGTGTCGTTCTATATGACAGTAGCATTGCAGATTACAATATACCATTTGGCATTTGTGCCAAGTGCGGAGTGTTTGCGAAATACGTACGGACTTTACTCTACCACCGCAGATCCAGAATGAGATACGTATCTGTGACTGGAGATTTGGGGTGTATTGATTGAGCGACCAGTGTAGTCCCAGATCGAGCAGTGTCTGCGCCGTTCGCCATTCCATCAGTGAAACACCCGCCATGCTTCTAACAAGCAATATGCATTGAATCAGGAGCTACACTAGTCGTACATACCATTAGCTCCATTTCTCTAGTCACAGCAGGTTCCCACAGCACTTCATACAGTTGGATGATGGCATAATCAATGCGGTTGGCTATGACGAAGACCGTTTTCTAACGTCGCAATGGTA
The DNA here is from genome assembly GCA_029237695.1 of Conchocele bisecta. Classification (NCBI taxonomy): domain Eukaryota; kingdom Metazoa; phylum Mollusca; class Bivalvia; order Lucinida; family Thyasiridae; genus Conchocele; species Conchocele bisecta. The sequence goes on along the minus strand of CM055267.1, from coordinate 15,943,443 downwards.
GTATTTGATGATACAACAGATAAATTTCATCTAACAGGGGTGCAACAAACCTTAGTCAAGCCCCCTATATAGATCGAACCCTAGACAAACAGGAGTGTGCAATTTTATCAGGAGCTACGCTGGTCACAAAACCCGTAAAGCCAATTTCTCCAGTTTCAGCCACATATGCGGTATATGAATGGTTTGTTCACATACAGCTGTTCTATGTGTTATTGTCTTTGACAACAAAGAGGGACATAAGCACGCCACCTATTGTGTAAAATTATTGTATTGTTTGAAATCAATCTCTTAACTGGATCATAATATGTACTTGTTCTATAAATGTTGTGTTGTTTGAATACTATTATATGCAGACATAGAGGCGTTATGTTATGTACAGTCAAAGCTCCATGAACGACTACCTCTCTGTAATAGCCACTACTAGTACATGTACTAGTACATGTATCTTATATCCCAACTGATTGTCTCTATATAGTTAGCCTCTACAACATCCACCTCTCTACAAGTCACATGTCTGTAGCAACCAATAGTGTATACCCAAATGGACAATTAACTTTATATATATTAACCTTCTTATAACAGCCGCCTCTCCACAACGGTCACCTATACAACAACCCATCTCTGTAACAGCCACTATGCTATATCCCAACTGATTGTTCTCTATATAGTTAGCCTCTACAACATTCACCTCTCTACAAGTCCCGTGTCTGTAGCAACCAATATTGTATACCCCAAATGGACAATTGTCTGTATATATTAGGTCATAGATAGATACACTTGGTTTCAATGATAATTGCTTCATAAGAGTGATGTGATATATAAAGGATATTCCATCGTACATTTTGAATAGCGGGAAATAATACACGAGTGTGCGTCGGCTTCCGCGTATGCAACGAGTGAGTGTAGCGAACGAATTGCTTGCACGGACGCCGACGGACACGAGTGTATTATTTCCGCTATTCAAACATGTACGATTGAATATCCTATTTATTACACTTCCACGGCGGATTTTTTTGCACATTTAGTATGTGCGCATGAATAGTTACACAATGACGTGTTTTCCAGCGTTATGACGTTACGTTGTGTGACGTCAAATGTGACGTCATGTAAACTTTTTGAAATCCAAACTTTTCAATCTGATGCACAGCCTATGTTAGTGTACACGTTACCCATAGGTAAAGCCATATTTACTTGCATAGTAGGTGAGTAGAAACCAGAGACAATATACCCAGGTAACTGCTTACATTTCATTTGATTTGATAATACAAAATAAGCAGAAGACGACAAAACTTAATTCAGCAGTGTAAGGTTTAAAGGGCATACAACATTAACCTATTGCAGTTCTACAGGACACCACGGCTAATTGTTTTTTACATACATGTAATGTTATAATGTGTAAACCTTTCTAAACTCGACACTCTTGAAGGTCCCCGCATGTCTGGTTTAGAGAGCTACAACTAACGCTTTCCCAAATAAAAAGGGATTTTCCCAAAAATTCCCTTTTATACACCATAAATCAGTGTTTTGGATACAACCAAATTCCATTATTGGTTCATTTGTTTTACAATTGTATGAAATATCATACATTCGTAAAGACCTTATTTTAAAAAAAATCCCTTTTATACAGCATAAATCAATGTTTTGGATACAACCAAATTCCATTATTGGTACATTTTTTTTACGATTGTATGAAATGTCATACATTCGGAAAGAAAATATTTTCAAACAAGACCCAACAATGTACATAGTTTTGGTTTGAATGAGTACCATTATCTGAATATATATACACAACAAGTCATGCCAATTTTGTTTTCTTTTAATAAATAATACAGTTTGTACAATGAACACAACACATTTGCAAATGTATGAAATTTCATACAATCAAACTCATTGATCGCTTTTCCATCATTGGTGATTGTTTGAAATTACGATCGAAATAAAAAATACTTGACTATATACAACTTTAACTAAGTCTCAGAAAACAAATATTTGCGAACGTATGAAATTTCATACAATCAAACTCATTGATCGCTTTTCCATCATTGGTGATACTGGACTAAGCAGCTTTTACTAAGTCTCAGAAAACAAATATTTGCGGACGTATGACATTTCATACAATCAAAAACAGTCAATGAGACAGTTTTTCCATTATTGGTGAGTGTATGAAATTACATACGATCGAAATAAATAATAGTTTTTCCATCGATGATTGTATGAAATTACATACGATCGAAAACATCATTACGGATTCCACACTTTAAGTCTTAAATAACAAGTACTTGCGAACGTATGAAATTTCATACAATCAAATTCAGTCAAAGTGAAAATTGTATGAAATTACATACGATCGAAACAATTATAATATATTCCAAACTTTAAATCTCAAATAACAAGTATTTGCGAACGTATGAAATTGCTGCATACAATCAAACAGTCAAAGTCACAGTTTTTCCATTTGTGATCGTCTGAAATTACATACGAACAAAATAAATAATACTGGATTCTAAAACTTCGAATTTCAGTTAACAAGCATTTGCGAACGTATGAAATTTCATACAATCAAACACAGTCAATGTGACAGTTTTTCCATTGGTGATTGTATGAAATGACATACGTGTACGATCGAAAAAATCATAACGGATTCCAAACTTCTAAATGTCAAATAATAAGTATTTGCGAACGTATGCAATTTCATACAATCAAATTCAGTCAAAGTGACAATTGTATAAAATTACATACGATCGAAAAAATCATAATGGATTCCAAACTTTAAGTCTTAAATAACAAGTACTTGCGAACGTATGAAATTTCATGCAATCAAATTCAGTCAAAGTGACAATTGTATGAAATTACATAAGATCGAAAAAATCACAATTGATTCCAAACTTAAAGTCTGAAATAACAAGTATTTGCGAACGTATGAAATTTCATACAATCAAACAATCAAAATGATTGCATGAAATTACATACGATCGAAATAAATAATACTGGATCTAAAACTTTGAGTCAAAGTTAACAAGTACTTGCGAGTATATGAAAATTTGATAACATCAAACAGAGTCAAAGTTATAGTTTTTCCAATGGTGATTGTATGAAATTACATATTCGTTCAAAATAAATTACATACAACCAAACTTTCCGGATTCTACAACCGTAAGCCTCAGTTAACAAATGTTTTTTTCCACTGGTGATTGTATGAAATTATATACAATCAAAATATATAATACTGCTCTCTGAGACTTCAATTAAGGCTCAATAACTCATTGCACACACATCTTGATAAACGAATTAAATTTAATAGAATAAAATTCAGTGACGGTTTGTCTATTAATGGCTGTATGAAATTATCATCAAAATAAATAATACTTGACTCTACCATGTCTACAGCTTTAATTAACATGATTAAGTCTCGGAAAAACAAATATTTGTGAACGTATGAAATGTCATACAATCAAACACAGTTGTTGTGACTGTTTTCCTTGTCGGTTGTATGAAATTACATAGTGAAATTACATACAATCAATTATTTATTTATTTAATGGTATTGAACTATGGTCATTTTAGGCCGGGTTAACAGGGTCGAAACACAAACTGAGAACTGAATACTTACATAAAACTAGAAAATGTGGTCTGTCAACGCACTTAGGGCCCCTAGGTGATTTAAGAAACTCTTACAAAAACTTTCAAAAAATAAACGTACGAACGGACAGACATATCCTAAAAATATATATTCAGGCCAGACAGTAGCATAACCTGACCTGCTGACAGGTCCCCGCAACACCAGATTTACTTAGCCAGACTCCGTAAAAGTAATATGATTAGTACAAATATGTATTACTTTGATAATCTGTATAACTGGATTCAACTCTCAAGTAGCAAAAGAGTAAACAAGAGGGCCATGATGGCCCTAATTCGCTCACCTGACTCCATGAACACCATAGGAGAATGTGACATTGAGTTCATGTGTTTTAAAACAATTGTGCTATTTTTCTTGGACTAAGCGATGACTCATTTGACCAAATCTGAAACTGCTTCACTGAAGGATCTTAACTTCCTATGAAATTTGGCCAGCATCGGCCTTGTGGTTCCTAAGAAAAAAACGTTCAAAATCTTGAATAAATGGACCTTTTGGTGGCCATCATGGATGACATAATCATCCGATTCTGACAAATATTGCACCAGAGCAATCGCCTCATCGATACCTTCAATTTGATATATGACATGAGCATATTCGGTCAAAAATAAAATTTGACCCCAATTTGACCCCACGGGCCAAGCCCATTTTTATCCCCGGGGTCACCATTTTCACAACTTTGAAAGAGCATTGTACATCGATCATTCCTACCAAGTTTCGTCGAAATTCGGCTAGCGGTTCATGAGAAAAATATTTTTTAAGAATTTATGCTATTTTTAGACGGCAGCCATCTTGCGATTCATATGAAGAAGAATTTTGAAATCTCAAAAAATGTACCTGAGGGGCAAAACACGGATATAGGATTCAGACAAGGACGAAACCCATTGTTAAATTTACCCTTTGCATGTTCCTAGTCAACCGCCCGCAACTCGCAGTTGTTAAATTGTTTATTTACGTATCATCAACTGTACATCATAAAACAAAGAATAAAGTACAACACAGGCACACATACAATTGCCATTCTAAAAGAATTACAAGAGACGGCTCGCTAAAACATTGAGCAAACTGTAATACATTTCAACAAATACATATACAACATTACATGTACTTGTTACATAGTATGGAGCTGCATGCATATACACTCCTGACTATATATACTCATATGAATGTTTATATGTCACGGTAAGTAACTCACTATGGGAGAATATGTGTATTCGTGCCCGGCTAGCTCAGTCGGTTAGAGCGATGGTACGGTAAACCAGGGGTCCCGGGTTCGAGCCCCGGGTCGATTCACATTTTTCTCACCCTGTGCACATGCATATATACTCGTGTTATGTGATAAACGCAGTCATCCCATTGTGTCACAAAACTGCTGCGCACCAATCGACACATTTCACAGGATCGGTATTAACTGCGATGCCATGCTACAACATGTTTGTGACACGGGACTCGTGTGAATATATGAATCAGCCCCATATTCGCATCAAATTAATTTAATATTTTTTTATATTTATTTTTTTTACTAAAAAAAAATCAGCAAGAAAACAATAAGCCATTGAAGTTGACCTTGCCACTGCGCTTATCCTGGTTAAAATAATCAGCGGAAACGGCAACTGCTGTTGGCTTATTTCTTTCCAGCGTCCCACATTGTATAGCTACCGCTAATCGTGACAGTGCAAATAAATTAGTATGTTTTATTCACCTGTCTAAAAGTGTGTTAAACTATATTGAAATAAACCACAAACGAGTGTATATGTACATAGGCATCTTACTACGAAAAGGCTTACAAAATTAATATCATCTCAAATCAGATTTGAAATGAACTGATTAGCAGTAGATATACAACCGAGCTTAAGAAGGAAGTAAACGGTATGTGTACTAAATAGAATATTCTATTTATTATATATCGCTCCATGGAAATTAGCAGTTTTTAGACTGTATACGGTAATGCATGTGTATTTGCAGCCTATTTGCAGTCCGGCACTGCATGTGCGCGTTATGAATATAGATAGCGGAAGTAGTCGTATTTTCACCGGAAGATGTTTCTTTCATCGATGAGAACAAATTACTTTTATTTACATCGTATAACTATGTATTTCATGGGTAGGTATATAATAAAAGATATTTGTATCATTTACAACCATGTGATTAAAATTTACACTGGACTCTTTAAGACTTCAATTAAGTCACAGTACACTCATTCAGTCTCATTGCACACACACGTATTGCCGAACGTATGCAATTTCAGACAAACAAACGGTATTTCCCGTTATTTCCCACTTTGGGGAGTATTTCCCGGGACGCCCGCCGGGAATACCCGCCCCCGGTATTTCCCGGCCAACCCTGACACACGTATTGCCGAACGTAGACAATTTCAGACAAACAAGTATTTGAGTTAATCTAATTGATAAACCCTTCTGCTGATTCGTTAAACCAAAAGTGTGATATTTCACACACTCAACAAACACAATGTGTCAATTTCTGTACAACATGTAATTGTAGATCACTATCAATCGCATAAATTGATTGATTTATTGGTGTTTAACGGTCTATAAACAGTTATTGTAATTTAAAGCAATGCCAACGGGTTCGATCCTGCTTGTAACATGCTGCATATCACTTGGCCTCGGGTATGAATCTCCGCTGAACGGCTGGTATTCTCAAGGCCTCCAGATGTGATTGGCGAACTCTAAAAATAAATACAAATATATCACTTGAATGTTGAACAAGAACATTTATAATGGAAATCAAGTGTGCAATGGCTAACAGAAACATGTAAATGCTGCATGGATTGGCCTAAAATTTAAAAGTTAGCCTTAACATGTGTGGCGCATGGGTGGGCTATAGAATAAAAAGAGTTGGCGCTGATAAAATTACATGCAGTTCCATGTCAATAACACTGTTGTGCAATGAAACCTGAAAAGTTCATGTATATTATCTACTAGATAATCAGGGGCGGCGAAAGTGCCCCCCCCCCCATCTCCAATAACTTTGTTGGGCCATGCCCCCCCCCCCACAATAATTCTGTAATAAAGCACATGTTATCATCCTAAAACTTGCTGAGAATGCAGGAAATGGCATTTCACTCCTCTTAGAATAGATTTCCAAAATTTTCGGGGCAACATGCCCCCAGACCCCCCTACCAACATCTAGGCCCTTTGGGTCATCAAGTATGGGACCTGAGAATGCAGGAAATGACTTTTCACGCCTCTTACATTTTCAATTTTATGGTAGAGCGTGCCGCCGAACCCCTCTAGCAACATCGGGCCATTTGGGACCTCAAGACTGGGCCCTGAGGATGCAGGAAATGCCCCCCAGGACCCCCCTAGCAAAATCTGGCCCTCACAATTGGGCCCCCACAATAAGTTTCCGTTCAGCCGCCTATGATAATATCTTGGGCCTTGATTGGTAAAAAATGCCAACTTTCTATAAAGTTGGTAAAAGTGACGGATGTTACAGTTAGCAAATGCAACAAAATTAAAGCTCGATAAAATTAGATAATGATAATCATCACATAATAACTGGGAAAAGAAGTCTCAAGAGTGATCGCTTATGCATGATTCTGATGTAAAATGTTATCTAAAAAAAACAACATTTGGTGAAAATCTCTGGTAATTGCAAGTCCTATACATTTTATCTGTACTCACCATTTGTGTTCATCCCCACAGCCGGAAACTAGCCTGTCCATATAGCCCAGCATAGAGTTTAGAAGAGCACCGCTGATCCTTACTTCAGCTCAGTCGGCTTTATATGGTATTGTCCAGATATACATTGTCTATGTAGTTGATTATTGTTAAATTCATGTTTTGATTCTCGTCGTAAACCAATCATTGTAATAATCATTTCATCTGATCATTGGTAAACCAGTCATTGGCGAGGCACGCCCAAGGAAAATTATATATTCTCAGCTGAAGTTGAGACCTTGTAGATCAGCCAGCCTGGTAGTTGTTCAGCAGTTAGTTTTATAGGTGTTCAGCGAGGAGAGCAAGCTGGACCTGTGACGGGCTGGCTCAGAGGCAAGAGCCCGAAAATACGCTACAGCTTGTTTGCGCCCAACGAGGGACCGCCAGCTTGGAAATGTATCATTCTGTTCAGCATGCTCAGTAGCCTAGACCATGCTAGAGCTAGCTGGTCCAAAAAGGCCAAATCCGTTACATAACTTTAATGTTACATAATGGATTGCTTCATTATTTGGACACTTGATACATGTGATCATTCGGTAAACCCTCATGCCGCCATTAATATGACATTTACCAATTTTATCTTCATATGTTTGCTGAAACACCTGACCATATTTTTTACGTAAAAGTTGGTACAAGTTTCTTCATCATCGTATAACATTAATGTTACTTGATGGATTACTTCACTGTTTGGAGACTTGATGCATGTAAGCATTTGGAACACACTCATGCCGCCATTAACATTACTTTGATCTTTCTTTTACCTTCACATTTTTGCGGAAACACTTGCGTGTGTGTGGTTGTAATACCGAACTTGTTGTAATATATTTGTGGTTGTAATGTGGATGGTTGCCATCTGCAGATAGAACATTGCAGATCCTGATCAAACCGTGTGTCTCATGTGTGAAATGGGTTTCAAGACAAGTACACTCGTGTAGACTGACGTTTGTTAGCTCCCTTGCGCATGTTCGGGTGAGTCCTAACAGTTTGTATTAAAGTGTGAACATTTTGTATCTATTGTACATATATTATACGTGTAACTGTAATACATTGTGTATATACGTGTGTGTGTAATATGCGTGTTGTAATATACTTGTGGTTGTAAGGTCAGTATGTGGATATAGAACAGTGCATGTCCTTTGCGCATGTTCGGGTGACGCGTAGTAACATCGAAAATAGGGTGAGCCGGATCCACATCTGGTGTGAAGGACCTTCAATATCCGCGAACGGGCAGCAGATAGGGTAACTATGCCACTCTGCTCTGTATAATTCATTAGTACCGACTAACATTCAAGACCTTCACATTCTAAAAACAAATCGACACGTCACACATACCTGTGACATGCCAATAAGCCGCGCATGCGCAGTCCATTAGGTTAAAGTAGCCCACATGCTACTTATACAGCTACATTTTTGTTATATTCTCTATTTATATATCTAAAACTATAGTCCGCAGACGATAACTTGCTACTTGTTTACAAACAAACCGGTTATAAACAAAATACAGGATAGGTGACACAGGTACTGTTGAATTTCGATAAAGTGGCAAAGGCAAAGGTCACAGGAGACTCCATATTGAACCGTAATAGGTAAAGTAGGTGTGTTATAAATGCAAAACTGATATTAGCATGACGCACCAATGTAGGCCCGAAATGTATTCAAGTAACGTTCAGGCATATTTTGAATCAAGTCTTCACTGTTGTTTTTACGTATTTGCTGAAAAAGAAAATAGTGAGCACAGGCACACGAATCGTATATGTATCACACCAACATACAAAAAGTGCTCATTGGAAATGCATGCATGAGCGAGTCAATATTAATCGATAACGATGCACCTGTGTTTCATTATCTAATTTTAGAACATACAAGCAGTGTAAAACATACGTGCACCTATTTCAACCTGTGACCAATACATACATTTCGTATCTGATGCATATAGTGTAGTGGTAACAGTTATTGTTTTGTTTAATTAATCAACGTTGAGGGTCGTGGGTTCGAAACCATCATTGCGCTATCTTTTTTTATTGAATTGTGTCCCTCACTTTATACTCCCAGATAGATACATGTATCTGCCGTCGTTTATACGTTTATTTTATCAACATTATTTAATGTAACTTACAGAAACATAATTTGTTTTATTTGTTGTAATGGTTAAACAAACTGATAAAGACGTATATTGTATAATGTCATTTGTATCGTCTTAGTTACATCCATATGTCTGTCTGGACAAAATGTATAAGCGCGTATATGTATAATGTTTTCCTCGCTCTGGGGCGGCGGACATACAATGTGTGGGGTGTATTTACAGTCAAACATTTCCAGGGGGCGGGAATTAGGAGGCCGACAACCCCGAGGATGTGTATATTTGACGTCCCCAAGAGTTCCACAACCCCGTACTGTCGTATCTATGAAATACCTACTGGGGACAATTTTAGAATATGTCTACATAATTTGTTTCACGTTGTTTGATAGTGAAATATGTATTTAGTAAATGAATTGTGAACACCGTATGCCCTGATCTGACTGGGTGATGTGCAACCTGATCTGTGACGCTGTAAACCAGTGCACACGTCAGAAGTACCCTTTTGTCAAACTCTATCTAAGACATTTTCTTTTAAAAGTGAGAAAACGTTGAATCTGTTATATGAATAAAAAAAAAAAGAAAAAAAAAAGTTTGTCCGAGTCTCGAACTCGCACAAAAGGAACGCAGGTCGAATGTATTTACCGAGTGCTCTACCACCTGAGCTGTGCATACAATAATGCTAATACTTGCGGACGACTGGGCAATCAAAATGAATCAACTATCGAAACGTTTTACGTTTACAAATATTGCATTTATTGTGGTTTCAATCGCATGTTTCACCAGTCAACCAATTGGTAATTTAAATTATCTCCTAAGCTATGTGGAGCATGCATTTTCCAGTTCTAAATGATAAGGCGTCGATTCGGCCACCTAAAATGGCTGCAAACGGCTACATCCCTAGAAAGCTATAATACACATAGTCTACTGACCCCGTGAATCAAGTGCCCTTGCCAAGTTATCGGAAATCAACAGTATAAAATATGCCCGTGTCTGTATTCCTTTTTATACGACCGTTTTTAAAAAACGGTACGTACTATGTTTTACCGCTGGGCGGGCTGGCTGGCGGGCGGCTGACAGAAAAAGTGCATAGTTCGTGTACACAACTCCTCCGAAACCGTTCAGTCGAAGATGTGTACCTTGGTGTTTTTATGCCGAAAAAATATTTTTTAACAAAAATATATCCTTTTTAACATAGCCATTTTGTCTACATTTGTGTATACAATTCTATATACGGTACAGAGTTTGTGTACACAACTCCTCCGAAACCGTTCAGTCGATCGTTCTGAAACTATACACACGTCTTCTACACATATTGAAGATGTGCACCTTGGTGTTGTTATGCCGAAAAAATATTTTTTAACAAAAATATCGCCTTTTTAGCTTAGCCATTTTGTCTACATTTGTGTATACAATTCTATATACGGTACAGAGTTTGTGTACACAACTCCTCAGTAGTAGTAAGGGAGTCAAAATGATACCACCTACCGTGATATCATTTATAACCCTCTATAATACCCCCACCACCCCCGAAAATCAAAAAATTGGTTAACGAGGAAAATTGGGTCTCCCGACAGCAAATTTATGAATTTTTGGAGAAAATAATTTTGAAAAGAGGGAGTCCCAATTATATTGGTAATTGACTTTTGAAAAAAGTCGAAATCATTCATGTAAGTACAATAGTTTATATTCCTCATTTTTCTTCTCCGATATAGCTAATTTATTTCGCAGATCAGCAACTAATTCTACCAGCTCTAGTCTACCACGTTCACCTTTAGCCACCTGACAGCGTAGTTGCTTATGTCTACAAAGAGTTTGGGCACTAACGAATTTACAAGGGCATCTAGGGCATTGAAATTGTGGGGGACACAAGGAAACTTTCTACGTCTCGCTAGATGCCTTCGTAGATAGTCTTTACACGTAAACGTCTTACGACAAGTCTCACACTCCATTATATATGTATATAACCTATGAAATTTATCTGTTCAATTGGACGTGAAAAAAACATTATGTAAATTTTTGACGTCCAATTGAACAGATAAATTTTATAGGTTATACAAAAGTATATATACAAAAGTATAATACAGAAAATATGATAACGCCAGAAACTAGAGCAGAAATAGAAAGTTTGAGAAGAGAAGCCGAATCTCTAGGGATTACTTATAGTACACGGTTGAGAGTTAGGGGGTTGACAAAGCTGATAAATGCCACAAAGAATGAAGCGTTTATGAAGCGGTTTACCCGCGCCTATAAAAGAGGGGCATTTACAAACCTCTCACTAGCGGATGAAGTTGGTAACAGAATTCAAAAAGAAAGTATTGCGGAGTTAAGGGCTAGTGTAATAAAACCTTCAAGCACCAATAATTTGTCCCAAATTAGACACACAGGTGGCCCAATACAAAATAAAAGATCTCTCGTTCGCGCGATAGTGGAAAAAGGTGAAGAAATATTGGGGGCTCACGATGAAACATTGGAAAAGGTAGAAAATGGAAGACGGGTAGTTACATTATCCTTTCGTAAAAACATTAACATTAACGAGTCTGAACGCATGTCCGAGAAACTCGCTCCGTATCTAACAACCAATTTTTATTTGAGATATTCATATTCTTACAAGCTAGAACATATGGAGGAAATTAAAAATGGAAAACCTGTAACTATAATAATGCACAAAATCTCGGTGGTAGCGAACCACTATCATCAATGAAAACCGTTCAAAAATGGCTGTCAGATAAGGAGCAAACACGAATAATGTCCGATAAAATAGACAGACCGAATACAAAGTGGAAGTTTATAAGATGGGTAGAGGTTTTCGTAAAGCTAATACAGGGTAGTAGGGGAAAAGATTTGGGACTACAATCCAAAGAAGCAGCAGGAGGAGAACTTCCAGAATGGCTGAAGAATAAAAAAGGGGTATGTATTCTTTAGATAAGTATAATGACGACCTTTGTCTGTTCAGGTGTCTAGCTATGCATATGACAGATAAAAGACCCGACAGATGTACAGAAAAGGCGAAAGAACTTAGTAAGCAATATTTTGGTAGTAATGTGGTTTCACCAATTCCTTTTTCAGATCTGAAAAATGTTGAAGAGTTTTTTAAAATCGGTATAGAAGTATATCAACCCACCCGAATGTAACGTATGGTGGTTGAAAAAGGTACCAGCGCACTATAAGGCAATAGGTAATAAACCAATGACAATAGGACTGTTTAATAATCACGCATTTCTAATAAAAAACCTTAAAAACCTATCTAAAATTTACGCCTGCGATAATTGCAAGCAGAAATTCACGAAAGCGAGTAATATGAAGAGACACGGACCAAAATGTATGAAAGGTGAGACAAAAGTAGTATGTGATGGTAATTATTTAGAGCGCCCGCGTTCGTCGTTCGAGAAAGCGTTCTACCCACAAAGTTCTAACAGTTATGGGGCGATCGATTGGATGTACTCTGTGGAAAAGCGCGAGGGAATTCACATTCACCACGAACAGTGTGGACACGGGGGTGAAAGATGGATTTTAGGAGCTCCAGTAGATGGATACTGTCCAGAAACCAATACCGTATATCAATATCACGGCTGTTACTGGCACGGGTGTGAGATTCATGCAAAAACATAGAAAAGAAGAACGCGCATCCACTATGAGAAGAGATACACTTATTAGAAGAAACAAAGAATTCAACCTAGTAGTTATGTGGGAATGCGAATTTCAAAGAACTGGTAAAAAGATCGGTTGCGACACTACTCTTTATCCATATCAGATAGTATACGATTTTGAGGCATATCTCAACCCAGAATTTGAAATCTCTCGGTAATAATCTAGAGTACGAAGCCGAGCACGTTCCGGTAAGCGTTAGTATAGGAGATAATTTCTCAGGAACAGTAACTCATATTTGTGATAAAGATCCCGCAAGACTTATAGAAAAATTCGTAGAAGATTTGAAAGTCAGGGGAAAAGCTATAAGAGAAGAAGTGTGGTCAAGATATGGGTTTAATACAGAACATTTACGTAAAAACCAAATCGCCAAGATCGAACAGTGGATAGAGCAAGTACCGGTTATAGGTTTTAACAGCAGTAAGTACGATATAAACTTAATAAAGAAATACCTAGTAGGCGAACTGGCATCAACAACAAAGAAAGTAATGGTCGGAAAACGTGCAAACGCAACAATATTTCTATTTACTCCAGAGTTTAGATTTCTTGATGTAATACTTTATCTAGGACCCGGTGTAAGTTACGATAGTTGGATAAAAGCCACGAATGCAAAGGACAGAAATCTTTCTTTCCTTATGAGTGGTTCGATTCTCCAGACAAACTGGATTACCCAGGACTACCGGATATAGAGAATTGGTATTCCAAACTATCTGGGAAAATGTTAATAGATGAAACTGAATTAAGTAAATGTCGTAGAATTTTCGAAGAAAATAATATGAAAACTTTCAGAGATTGGTTGAAATATTATTAAATAACTATTTAGATGTAGCACGGTTCCTAGAAGCGGTGGAAAAAATGTGTGAATGAATTTTATAAACACAGAGGTGTGGATATTTTCAAAGATGCGGTAACACTACCTGGAGTAGCTATACAATATTTATTGAGAGGAACCATTAAAGAACAAAAATCTTCAAAGACGATTATACGGAGGATGCTCTATATGCACCAAAAGAAGAAACATACGAAATGATGAAGGACGCTCTAGTTGGCGGTCCATCAATAGTATTTACACGATATGCAGAAGCTGGTGTTTCAAATATTAGAGTGGGTTCCAAACCGTGCAAGGCTGTTTTGGGGTACGACGCAAACGCGTTATATTTATCTACGTTAAATAAAGAGATGCCGTGTGGGAGAGAAACTATACACCATATAGATACCCCACATAACCCTAAATTTATTAAAAAGTTTTGTAAAAGAGTTTTATCTGGAGACTGGTTTGGGTTTGCGGAGGTGGATATAGAAGTTCCACACAACTTAAAAGATAAGTTTTCTGAAATAAACAGAGAAGTAGTCCCACACACATGATAAAATATTTGGAAGATACTGGAAGAACTAGAGGAAATGGAAGAAAATTGGTGGGATCTATGTCGGCCACCAAAGTATTGCTGTACGTGCCACTGTTGAAATGGTATTTAAAACACGGCCTAGAAATAACGGGAGTTCATCGTGTTATAGATTATATTAGTGGTAAACCCTTCGAATGGTTCGCAAAAGAAGTTACAGCCGCAAGACGAACAGGCGATGTAGAACCAAATAAGAAACCAGTAGCCGACATAATGAAATTATTAGGAAACTCGTGTTGTGGAAAAATGATAGAGGCAACTGAGAGACATTTAAATACGACATATACACAAAACGAAACCTGTGTTGACACAAAGCATTAAGATCTGCATTCTTTGACGATTTGGAAGAGATAGGAGATGCGTACGAAATATCTTCAAGAAAACCCAGGTGTGCGGTAAAGAGACCATTCCATTGTGGAATAGCGGTTTATCAACTAGCTAAATTGAGAATGTTGGAATTTTACTACGAATTTCTTGACAAATACGTAAAAAGAGAAGACTTTGAATTAATACAGATGGATACGGATAGTATGTATATAGGAGTTAGTGGAAAAACGATAGAGGAATTGATTAGACCTAACTTACTAGACGGGTTTGAAAAAGAAAAAAAGAAATGGTTGGCTTGGGATAAATGGAGCGAAAGAGAGCCCGGACTTTTCAAAATGGAATTTATGCGGAGATAGGGCGATAGCGTTATCTAGTAAGTGTTATTTTGTAGAAAAATTTAATTCTATTAATAAAAACTTTGCGAAAGGAATGTCCAAGAGAACTAACAATTTAAATTGGGATAGATATAAACGAGTACTAAGTGAAACTACAGAAGATGGAAAACACATTATAGATGTAGCACAAAATAGGGGATTTAAAATGAAAGACGGTGTTATGAAAACGTACTGTCAACAAAAATTAGGACTCTCGGCATACTACGATAAAAGACGTGTGTTAACAGACGGAATACATACAGAACCTCTCTAATGATTTATTTAATAATTTTGAAAACAATTAAGAAAATTAGCAATCTAAAGACTCTGACGATCCGGGGGTAGCTGGGTGTCAGAAGGCACCGCGAGAAGTTCTTCGCGAACAAACCCTCGAGATGGCCCATCATCCAAATAGTAGAGCACGGGCTCATCGGGCTTGGTAATAGATCGATCTAGATGATATACATTGAGAGACCACACGGGATCAGTCGCGCGGCGGCTGCCACCTTCGAGCTCTCCCGGTTGATAGAGGTACCGGACGTCAATATCCGATGGAAGCCGTTGCTCCTCTAAACGAACGGGTCGCCCGCGCGAGACGGCAGAGGGCTCGCTCGTCACCATTTTAAACTTGATGGCATCTACGGGCTTCTTATCTATCAATCTGGTCACCTCTCCGTTCAGTGCGGAGACCACGGCGGGCAGTCTGGCCACCCACTCGGTCGATCGCGAATGAGGGGTCTACAAGTTCTTTAGCGTATTGGTGTCCGAACAGTCTCTCAGCCAGGGTTCGATTGAAGCGTTCCACGATCCCCTGGTCCCGGTGGATGTTGACGCGGCCGCGTCTGATAGAAACTTCGTGCTTAGACAATAGATTGAGACCGCGCCATGAACTCGCGGCCGGGATCGACCTGGAGAAGATTCGGCCATTTGAGAGGACTCCTCTTATATATTCGGGAGAGAGCCTCGGCCACCTCCTTAGACTCTTTAGTGGCCAACTGCTCAGCCTCCTTATAACGACTCGCTACGTCAACGATTGTCAGCGTGTACTTGTACGTCTTACGACCGACGCGATCGTGAGGGAGAAACAGGAGATCCGCTTGGTGAACTTGGTTCGGTACCGGCACGTCGAATTTCGGGCGCGGAATATTGTGAGGCGCGGGTAAATAGATCTGCCAGATGGCCTGCTTCTTGAGCCATTCCTTGACAGCGTTTTCTGAAACCTTGGTCGCCGCCGCGAGGTTCTTGATGGCAGCGAGTCCCTTCCAGTAGCCGCGGGGGCTATAGTACGTGTTCGCTAGCTTGCGCGTTAGGCGAACCGATAGTTTGGTATTAAGTTTGCGCGTGGCGTGTTCATCGTATGCGATGTATTCGAATATATCTGACAATCTCCAACATGCCCTCGCCAAATCGTTCGGTAACTGCGTCGATAATAATAAACCTTTGTTGGAAGTACTATCGCGATTGGGGGTTAAGTTCTGAAGGAAATTGGGAAAATCTAATCCCCCAGGATTGGTGGAGGAATCTAACATCCGCTTTGCGAAAAGGGTGGCCGCTTTTTCGTCCTCCCGCCACGTCTCGAGACAATCTCGGGCCAGACGAATCATACCCTTTGCACCAGCTATGC
This sequence comes from Conchocele bisecta, assembly GCA_029237695.1. Taxonomy (NCBI): domain Eukaryota; kingdom Metazoa; phylum Mollusca; class Bivalvia; order Lucinida; family Thyasiridae; genus Conchocele; species Conchocele bisecta. The sequence goes on along the minus strand of CM055267.1, from coordinate 15,926,673 downwards.
GGTGTTTAAGGGCAGTGTAGCCTACATCAATCATAGCAAAATAAAGTTCGTCAACTGACATCGTTCTATATATATATATTTATAAAAAAAGTTATTTAAAATAATTAATTTAAAATCTCGATTGAATATAGTAGCCGACGAGACCCACCACACCCATTCCCACGACGATGAACGCGATCTCGCGGTCTTTTTAGGGCTCTGACGGTACATAGAAATCTGAAAGTTGGGGCTCGCGATCCAGCGGCGCGAGACTTTTCTGCGGATATGCCAGCGCGTACTCGCGGTTGGCTTCTTCAACGTTCTGAAAAGTTTGTGCGGCGTGATTTTCGCGGCGAAGCTCTTCATTGACCCAGTCAAGATGGGCGGTTCGTTTTTTCGACCACGCTTCCTTTGCGCTATTGAGTTGTTCTACAGCTAAATCGTGACGCTCGCGCTCCTTATCCGCGTTCGAGTTTTGTAGTTTAGAGAATAGAAAGTTGCTGCCGCTGAACGCCAATGCGTTTACGAGCGCACCACCTATCATTATTGCGATTGAAGCCATTTATTTCCATATATTAACTGGTAGAATTCCAGCTTTAACTAGATAATCTCGGGTCCAAACTGCGGCCGCTACATCTAAGGTCGCGAGCCCTACGTCTCTCACAGTAAAGTCCAATTTGGGAGCGGATCCTCCTAGGGCCATCTTTGATAGTCGAGTATACCCGATACTGAAACCCGATATCACCACGGCGTGATGAAGCGCATTCACTAACATTTTACCATCTTGTTCAGCCATTATAATTATTGCATATAAAAGGGGTCGCGATCAATGTTTAAATGGGGCGCGTCCAATCGCGATTGGTGTTTCGTAACTTTCTTCTGAACACTGGCTGGTTGATTTTTCGATAATAGGGGGTATTTCCACACGCACAAGGCACCAACAACTGCCAGACCACCACCAACAACCCAACTCCAATTCACGAATTTGGGTTCAATAGGATTCGCCCAACTCCAACGGCAGTTGGTATTGGGTGTTGAGTGTGCTTCCAATTCGTGAATTGGGGGTGTTGTTGTACTCAACTCTGTGTTCAGATGTTTTGCTGTCTCCGTCCCCGATTGCAACGACTGTTTAGCCTCTCGAAGCTCGGCGAGTATTTTATCTTGTTTAACTTTTCGGGTGGCAGCCGCCGCCCGCCCAGCTGCCTGTCTTTTGGGATTTTTTATATGCGGTATGTCATCCAGTGGCGGAGTTGGAGCAATCGGGTTCAACTCCGTCACTCTCGCGGGTGTGTCTTGTGTCATCATTTTCAGGGCTTATAGTTCGTGGTCATATATGTCCAAATTGACAGTGTTTACCCGTGGTCAACGCGGTTGTCAGCGGAGCTAAGTACATTCCAAACTTGTGATAAATTGAGCAGCAGGCTGTTCTTTGAGTGTGACCTATAAAAGGGTCAGTCTCTAGATCGTCAATCAATCCCGCGGTGTTTGGTATAGGGAGAAGTATACTAACGGCGGTTGCGTACAAATGAATAGCCGCCGATCCGAGAGTTTTTGTCATCTCCGCACCTAACCTAGATTCGTATCGCGCATACATTTTATCGATCTCCGCATCTGACATCTTATCCACCTGAAAAACTGAGAGACGCCTACCGAGATAATGCTCCGATTGTCCCCCAGCAACCAGCGCAGCTAGCCGCTCTCGTCGCGCCGCATTTCCATTTTCATTCGGAGTCGTTGCACTCAACCCAATACCAACCGCCGTTGGAGTTGATTCCGATTGCTCTGTCGGATCATTATCTATGTTGGCAGTCGGAGTTGAGGTTTCTTCTATTAGCTGATCGAGAAGTTCGTCGCAGTTCATTTTTCTTAAAATTAATTTAACTATTGTAACAAGTCTCATCACTTTAACATATTGCCAAGCGCACCACCCGATACTTATGATCACCATTATGCTCGCAACAAAGCTCGCAGCGGAGCACCAAATTGTTAACATTGTTAACCATTGTTCAGCATTTGTTCAACATTTGTTAAGCATTGTTCAGCATTGTTCAGCAATTGCTAAGCATTGTTCAGCATTGTTCAGCATTTGTTCAGTAATTGCTAATTAATTATAAAATTAATTGATAACTTCGTAAGTAGTTGGTTGATCAGTCTTTAGCAAAAGCTTGGAGTGCTTAGTTTCCGAAAGCATCCGTCTAACCTCCAGGCGCTCCTCGCGCGTTGGGATAACGTCATTCTCTCGAAGACAGTCATCGAATGAGTCTCGTCCTTGCAGTGAAAGAGGGCGACCCATTTCGTTTGCTCGCGCAGATCCTTGTAGGACGGCGTTGTACTTTTGAGTGGATATCCATACGCTTTTGCCTAGCATGGCGGCCAGAAAATGCGAGCTCGGAGAGCATGTCCTTCTTTTTGGTCATCGCCGCCGTTGGCCGAGCAATCGTCAATCACGTATAGGGTGGGCTCACCCTGGAATTTTTGGTATAAAAACCACGCAACCAATCGTGAAGCCTATCACCGGGGTCAATAACGTATACCTCAGGGTCGGTCCATATCCACGTTCGCCGCTGATAAGTATCGTTGTGCCGCACAGTGGGACACAGGATCACAATATGACGAAAGGCATCGCGGTAGGAGCCCTCGAGCAAGTCTAGGATGAAAACCGTTTTTCCACATCCTGTCTGCCCACATATTATGGCAGAGTGGGCATCTCCAATCGTGAATTGGTATTGATTGCTAATTTTCTTAATTAATTCTTTAGAATTATCAAATTTATTAATTAATAAATCGTTAGAATGATTGCTAATTTTCTTAAAATTAATTAATAAATCGTTAGATGTTTTTTTTATTAAATCAATAGAGTGCTGAGACGTATCGGCCATCTTCGATGTTGAGTTGTGCGTCTGTAATTATATATAAGTACACGTTCAATGGCCCGGCTCCGTCCGCCTCTTTGGTTATCTGGATCATCACACCCTCGCTAGCGTTCTCAACTTGGCGTCCGCTGCCGTGTATTTGGTCGTTGTCGCTGGCTCGCATGTCTAGCCATAACGCGTATTTGGTATTCAGGAACTCCGCGAGGGAGACGGCCGAGAGATGCAGGTCTTTGGCAACCGCTGCAACCTCCGAAGAGCGCTTAGAGCCGGCAGCAAACTGCTTTCTTACTTCGTCCCACTGCTGGTGCGCGCGAAGACCCGCGCTGTAGAGTTGATTGGGAACTCCCTCGATCGTCACCTCTACCTTCGTGATTTTGGGGTTATAGAATTTGTCGGTTTTTTCTAGCACCGAACGCGAACCGAGCATCCTCGAACAACATCAGTATACCTTTCATAGAGCGGGCGGGTACGTTGACGTTAATATTCCACAATGTGTCGCCTTTGTCTTTCGTCATCTTGCGATGGCGAAGAACTCGGTCGTAAAGTATGGCAACGCGCCCGGCGTACTGGGTTCTGATCAATCGCGCGAGTTCGGGCATCGTGACCATGTCGTACTCCAGCGAAACATTATCGATCGTATACGTCGATAACATGTCGCTGGTTATGAGAACTCGGCCGTAGTCGTTGAACGTTAGTTCGTATTCGAGGCGGTCAGCCAAAGCGCTCTGATAGTAGGGCATGTGACCTCTCCAGCAACTCGAAGTCGAGCGGGATGTAGAAGCGGTTGCCGTAAGCGCCCGCGACCGCATTGTCACTCGCGTTGTTATCTGCCCTGTTAGCAGCCCCGATTCTAAGCCTGGTTACGTTCTTATTTTTGCTGGTGTCAATACCCTGATAGACAGCGTTTTCGCGCTCTTGCGCCGTCTTCCATAGGTCCTGATAGCAATGGTAGACGTCGCTGTCATCGATTGACATCACCTCATTACCAGAAATCTTTATCATGGTCTTCTTGACGATGGCGCGACCAAGGTTCTGAACGACGGTTCGGTCCTCGTCCGTCGACGTCAGCGAAATAGTGAAAGCGAGGCGAACAGTACCCGGCACAATGACGTCGTTAGCTCCGAGGTTGGGGAAGCGGACCAAGAGTTGCTGGTTCTGGTCGATCGTCGATGGGTTGTTCGTAATAACGACACTCTGTCTCACGCCTTTTGCTCCGAGGGGCTCACGCAGTCTGCGGTATGGATTGAGTTTGCGACCGTATTGACTCGAAGACATAATTTAGTGAAACTATATTAAACCCTTATGGTTTTGTCTTTAATACATAATTAATTTTAAGAAAGTTATAAAGATGGATGATTACGATATTGACATGGATGAAATCGGCAGAGACGATTACGTCGATGCGGATGATGATGATATAGATGATTATAATGACGAAACGCCCTTGATACAGCCTCCAGTTCCAATCCAATCGGGGGAATTAGGTGGCGCTATCAGCAGCGTTGGTCAAAGTCGGGAATTACTCGAGGGAGCTGTAAACGACTACTACAACAGTTTGGCAGAAAAATATCTGGTCCCGTCTGTCGGTCGCGACTACTCCAAGTTCGAATTTGATCTGAACGGTAGATTGCGACTAAAAGCATCAAATGTCCCGATCGTCAACACGATGACCGGTAAACCCCTATCGCTAAACACCATTGCCGGAAACCGGGGCGGTGGCCAACTCATAAGGAGCGAACTAGGATTTCCAGATTGGACGCGTGGGGGTTTTATGAAATCTTTTTCATATTTATTTGAATTTACAACTCCGCTCCCGATCATGTTGGGGGTGCGCTTGATGATATCCGTGTTCACGTTACCGTTGTGACCGATTTTTTGATTGGCGGTGGCGATTACGATTTTATTATTGTAACCGTCAACCGGGTCGTCTCGTAGTATGATATTGCTCGGCGCCATATAAAGACCTATTCCAAATACATAGTCCACTGGGGTGCTGGCAGTCTGCAAAACGTCTTGATAATTCTGGATCGCCTTCTCCAGGTCCACCTTAGCTGAGATGGCGTCCTCAACAAGTGCCAATAACTGTTTTTGCGCGTCAAACGCCCGTTCCCGTGCCCAGTATAAGAACTGCGAGTTTGCTTCTGTGCGCCGAGGATGGCCCAGACGTACGTGCGAATGGATTCGTTGACGCGAGTAACCCCGGCCTGCGTGAACCCTAGACCCTTATCTAACATAAATGTGGTCCACGCGTTCTGAACCTCAGCAGCCTGCTGTATGTAATCGACGTGAGCCCGTTTCGGAGGTAACATTTTACAAGAAACACGCCACAGTGCCGACCTCCAGACACTTCTGGCCCGAAAGTCATAGTCGCGGGGTCAAAATTCCCGGCAGGCGTTCCGACTGACGATGTGGTCACCGGAGTAATCGTGTCTAAAATCAGTCTGCGTCCAATTCCCGGACTGGCCCCGAATGAGAACGTCCCCGAGGCCGGTGGTGGTAGGAAATGCTTTCTGTCTCCAGTCCGCGTCTTTTGAAACGTTAAATTCGTTACACAGTCTTTCAAACGCCATACGGTCGTATGCGTTGGAAATGGGATCCCAGGCGTCGTCTTGAGGTAGAGAAATACCTAGTTCTTTGAGAATCCTCCTATAGTATAATACGTGTGAAAGCTGTAGACACTTCGGAGCATGATATTCTTGGATGTTAGATGGTCTTTATGTGAAACTCCACACCCGGCTGTTGCGCACCATACAGCAAAATTTAGCTAGTTCTGCCAAAACTGCATCGGTGTGGCTTTCCACCCGTTTACCGCCTCCATCGTAGTAATCTTGGGCAGCCTATATTTCTCAAACGTGTTAGGGAAATTGGTGGCAAATCCACTGTCCGGTCTAACCGTTACGGTTGGGTGTACAAGGCGGTTAACAACGTCTTTTTGCGTGTATTTACGTCCGACCGCGTACTTTGCATTAGAGTTAAAGCTAAATGCTTTTGTATCCATTGAAATATATTATTATGTTTGCTACTATCACTAATGTTCAAAAAGGGAGTTGTGAACTTCAAAAATCAATCGACAACTGCTGCGGAAAACGCCGGGTGGGCCTTAGATCAATCACGTTCACGGTTGGATGGCAGAATGTGGGGAAGAGCGAAGGGTTTTACTATGTGAAGGATGGACAACAATTAGGTGTAAAGCTGCCTCACGGACTGTGGGGAATAAGACAGCTCAAAGATTTTGTCAACTCAGAGCTTGACGGTATAATCAACCTCACAGTATCGAATGCTACCGGGCTCGCAACAATGACCATCAGCAGTGATAATAAGGTAGTGGTCTCCCCGGGGTTGGGTATTCAACTCGGTTTTAGAGAGACATACTCCTCAAACAAAGGAGTGTTTACCCCGGGTGAGTACGTCGGTGGTAACCCGGTGGACTTCGCCTTCACGAAAACTCTCAGGGTGCACCTGGATCGGGTGAACACATCGTACAACACGGTAGACGGCACTCCCAGCACATTACTGAAAACCGTGCAAGCCAGCGACTGTTTCTATGGCGAGACTGTGACCTTAGACTTCCCACACCCCGAGATGAAAGTTTTGGAATCGGGACATATCCACGAATTTACGGTCTCTATTCTCGATGATCAAGCGAGAAAGTTGAAAAACGATTACCCGATTTCGGTAGTTCTCGAAATTTCCAATTGAGTATAGGTGCCCAATATTATAATTAATTTTATTATGAGTATATACGGACCAGGTAGTTCTTCCGATTGGGTGACAAATTCAAAGAATTTGGAACCGGCAGAAGGTGGATTCATCCCGACAGAGGGCGACTTTTTAACTACTGGAAAAACCAAGGCCCTGATCAATAAAACCATATCGAAGGTCACAAACGGGATTCACAGAAGTATATCAGATGTTAGAGTAGAAGTGCTGACGGCGACTGCACAAATTGAGAAAGATCAGGCGGCTTATAAGGTGTTGCGCTCAGAGGACTCTCTCATCAGAGAAACGGAACTAAACGAACTAGGTAAAAAAATAACCAAATTTCGAAAAGAGAGCAGGTCGGATATTGATAAAGTCCGAGCAGACCGCCAGGCGGCCCTTACGTTGCGCTTAGAGGACTCTCTCATTAGAGATGCGGCACTTACCGAACTAGATAAAAAAATAACCAAATTTCGAAAAGAGGCCACGTCGGGTATTGAGAAAGCCCGAGAAGACCACCAGGCGGACCTTACGGAAGCTTATGAGGTGTTGCGCTCAGAGGACTCTCTCGTCAGAGAAGCGGCGGTTGCCGAACTAGATAAAAAAATAACAAAATTTCGAAAAGAAACCCGGTCGGGTATTGATAAAGTCCGAGAAGACCACCAGTCGAACCTTGCGGAGGCCCTTGCGGAGGCTTATGATGCGTTGCGCTTAGAGGACTCTCTCAACAGAGAAGCGACACTTACTGAACTAGACGGGAAAATAGCCGAATTTCAAAGAGACCCTTCAGGGGGTTGAGGGGGTCCGAGAAGACCACAAGGAGGCCATTGCGGAGGCTTATGGGGCGTTGCGCTCAGAGGACTCTCTCAACAGAGAAGCGGCACTTACTGAACTAGACGAAAAAATAAGCAAATTTCGAAAAGAGGCCCGGTTGGGGGTTGAGGGGGTCAGAACGGGTATTGAGAAAGCCCGAGAAGACCACCAGGCGGACCTTACGGAGGCTTATAGGGTGTTGCGCTCAGAGGACTCTCTCAGAGAAGCGGCGGTTGGTGAACTAGACGGAAAAATAACCGAATTTCAAAAAGAGGCCCGGTCGGGTGTTGAGAAAGCCCGAGAAGACCACCAGGCAGCCTTTGCGAAGGCTTATGAGGTGTTGCGCTCAGAGGACTCTCTCATCAGAGAAGCGGCGGTTGCTGAACTAGACGGGAAAATAACCGAATTTCAAAAAAGGCCCGGTCGGGTGTTGAGAAAGCCCTAAAAGGCCACCAGGCGACCATTACGGAGGCTTATGATGCGTTGCGCTCAGAGGACTCTCGAAACAGAGAAGCGACACTTACCGAACTAGACGAAAAAATAACCGAAGTTTCCGATAAACTGAAACATGATCGTATAGCCGCGACCAAAGCTCTTGAGGAGGCCTCTTATAATATTCGTACTGAGGCATATAACGCAAACAGTGCGCTTGCCGGAATAGTGCGAACAACGAAAACGCTAAAACGTGCCATAACAGTTTGGGCTGAGAAGCGGGGCCCATTGGTTGAGGGGCACTATGAATATTCGTTCGGTGCCAAAGCGAGTAATAAATGTGGGGGATACACTATGACAGCCGCGGGTGAAGTTATCCAAATGGCGGTCTGCTCGGTTAATGGTAGTGGTAAACCTGTGGGCGCGGTCGCGATAAATATTGTAGTAGATGGGAAGAACGGGGGGTTGGAGTCCACTAAAATCTCTGGTAGATAGTTCGACGGTGGTTTCGTTCTCCGTTATGATCGAATTAGACTTTCCAAAGGTAGTGTTATTAACTTTGTTACGAAAATCGATGACCCAGAGAGTTCTTCCACTATTGTCTCGTTGTTAATTGAACTTATTTTGTAAATACTAATATATTGAAATAAATTTGTAACATTTAAATATGAACGAATCAACGCTTCCAATTGTCAATACCACTCCATCAACACTGTGTACAATTAACGAAAGAAGTTCAGATTTTAGGTTGAATAATATCGTCGCTATGCAGGATATTTTAGTTAGAGAATATACAAATAGAAAAAGAAACGCTAAAAAATATAGGCGCGCGGTGAACATGGCTTAAGTATCTAGCACGGCTCTGGCGAGTGTTTCTGTGTTGTGTGGGGCGGGGACAGCTGCAACTATATCCACCATTATAACGGTTCCCGTAGCGGGGATTTTATGTGCGGTGTCGGCCGTTTCTGGGTTGTTGTGTATGGTAATTAGGGCGTCGGGTGGAAAACTCGAGAAAAAATGTAGAAAACATGATAGAATATCCGTTCTCGCCAGGTCGAAGAAAAATACCATCGACGTTATGGTGTCCAAAGCGTTGGCCGATAAGAAAATATCAAATTTAGAGTTTGAATCCGTGGTGGAAGAAATGGGGAGATATGAACAATTAAAAAATGATATAAGAATCAAAGCGCGCGCCACCATGCCCAAGATTGAGTGTACTGATTGGGATAAATTTAGGGAAAAACTTGGAAATAAAGTCGGAAGAAATGTTACAGCACCAAAACAATTAATTATATTGGTGCAGTAAACAAATTTACATACCTATACAACATGTGTTTTTCACTGAGAATGACAAATTCAGTCGAAGATTACATGTACACGACCGTCTGTGTAATTGATACACTCGGCTCTGTTTACCTCGGCTATCAATTTACGCATGGTTCATAACCCGTGTAATTGAAACATTGTCGTAATTGATAATTGTACAACACTAGGTAATGTTTATCATAACAGCCTACATGGTCGTGTGGGTTAAGGCGATACTCTATAGAGACGAGAGTCGTGGGTTCGCGCCGCGGTTGGAGCTAAACATTTTTATTTATTTCTATCCCTACAAATGTGGTTTTAAAAAATAATTAATTAATTATATTGGTGCAGTAAACAATTTATTAATTAATAATTTTGATAATTTTAAAGAATTAATTAAGAAAATTATTAATAATTTAAAAAAAAAGTTTAGGTCCTACCGAGGCTCGAACCCACGCCAGCAAAACCCTTCTGGGCCCACCCGGCTAGCCACCTTCTCTGATCTTGTCTTTGTCTTACTCGTCTCATGTTGTGGCTAGCCGGGTGTAATAGCTGCCTGTACAGCACACCCCCATCTATCGGCTGATCTAGGAACCAGTGTTGAAAGTCTAGGCAACCTTGGAAGTGCCTGCACGGAAGCACTGAGCGCTCATTTTTCGTCAAGGGGCGTCCCCCAAGACAAATTATTGTTGTTAATTTTACATATATTAAGCTAAAACCGTGTTGTGCAATACCAATATTTACTCTTTTTTTTTTATTTGCTTTTTATATAATAAGTTCGTTTTTTATTTAATAATATAGGTTATAACGTTCTAAATTATTAAAAGTAAAATTAAAAAAATAAAAAACATGCCAACCAATCACAATGTAAGAAATACTTCCGGAATATCGATAGCGGGTTGTGTAATACACACCCACGTGTGTGTAGTGTATATTACAGTGTGTTTATGTTTCATCCCGGAAGACGTAATCGTGTAATCTCTCTATAAAATGGACACTTAATATACGTGTAAGGTAGGACACATAATTTGCATGTTTATAACACGTGTAAGTGAAACATTGTCTTAGATAAAGTCTGCTTGATGTTGTGATTACAACATAAATTTATAAGTGATATCGTAGAAATGTACGTTCGTAAACGAATCGTTGGGTTTTAATAGTTTTATATAATACGCCTTAGTTTCATATCCGATACGCATTATCTGTCTTAATGTTCGTATTTGCCTCTTGTATAGTTGACATAATTGCCGGTATAATATTGGAAATGTAACGTTTTTATCGGAGCGTAATAAATTACGCTGGTATTTCATATATTCGATATCGCCTAGTGTTCTCATTTTATAGAATTTATATACAGGATTATAACCCCCGTATTCTTCGTAAACTTCTTCAACACAGTCATTAAAAATTTGCAATTCAAATTGTATTGAATTATCCATTTTCTCTTTTATATTGGTACTCGTTTTTTCTGTTCAATTGGACGTGAAAAAAAACATGATGTATTTATGACACCAATATATACTTTCAAAAGTCAATTACCAATATAATTGGGACTCCCTCTTTTCAAAATGATTTTCTCCAAAAATTCATAAATTTGCTGTCGGGAGACCCAATTTTCCTCGTTAACCAATTTTTTGATTTTCGGGGGTGGTGGGGGTATTATAGAGGGTTATAAATGATATCACGGTAGGTGGTATTATTTTGACTCCCTTACTACTACTTCCTCCGAAACCGTTCAGTCGATCGTTCTGAAACTATACACACGTCTTCTACACATATTGAAGATGTGCACCTTGGTGTTGTTATGCCGAAAAAATATTTTTTAACAAAAATATCGCCTTTTTAACTTAGCCATTTTGTCTACATTTTTCTATACAATTCTATATACGGTAGAGAGTTTCTGTACACAACTCCTCCGAAACCTTTCAGTCGATCGTTCTGAAACTATATACACGTCTTCTGCACATATTGAAGATGTGCCCCTTAGTGTTTTTATGCCGAAAAATTATTTTTTAAATAAAAATATCACCTTTTTGACTTAGCAATTTTTTCTACATTATTGTATCCAATTCCCTAACATTTCTACTTTACACTCTACTTTTCTATATCTGCCTAAATTAGTATACATGTTTAGCACAACGATATGAATAAATAATGCTATAGACTTTCAAATTCTCATTAATGTTTCTTGCCTTGGTGACAGCTTCACATTTCTGCATCTTCGCTGTCTGGCCCATATTCGACGGGCGTATTTTGTGACTTGCGGCACTGTTGTTTCAATATTGAGTTTGAGGTTTGTCACTAAGTCATATCTAATCGAGGGGTTAGAGTAACATATATCAACGACGGCTGTAGTGAGTTCGAATCTTAGTTTATCATATTTATATTTATATTCTATTATATACTAGTATTTATTGTTGTATGTGATGCTCTTACACATTACATTAATTTTTGCATGAGATAGTTTACCTGTGTAAAGTTAGTCTCACTTTGAAGAAAACTAATGATAACTAAATGCACATTTAATTTGTGACCATCATTTGACATGCCTGCAATACATGGAGAATCTGGGAGTATGCTCTCGTTGATCACTGATGATGTCGTATTGAGGTCATACAGTAATACTGATAACCTTTGCCGTTTAAGCTACTTCCATCTCCAGCAACCACTCATAAAAAGAACACAATAATATCGACAAAAGCAATGTGTCTGTGAGGTTCGAACCCTCCTCTAGATAAAATTGTTCTGCACAATACTGATAGTGGATATTCTCCCGCTTCGATACCACTGAGCCACACTACATTTATATTAGTAGCACCGATGCACACTAATATGTGACACGCATGCACGTGCACTCCATCATGCATTTATTATACACGAACACAAGGCTATGATATGATAATATACCTGGTTTACCTATATTTGGACTCATCGATTGACCTCCAGCAACTTATTATCGTCTGTCATGTATACCAAATCGAAATTGTAACGTTTCATTAATGAATTTTACTGAATTAGCACATGTAAACACGCAGTCTGAATTATTTAATTATATACTTACATTATAGTCTATGTTTTGTCCTACTGTCCCATTAAACAATTGTTAACTGAACTGTCACCAGATGTATCACACCAGTTTAATGGAAGGATACCTCGCGGCAATTATGGCGACTTGTGAGGCCACATAAAGTTAATTTATTGAATATCATCCGAATTTTGGGGGAAAATAGGGCGGTGTATGTCTTTTTTATTTTATTTTTTATTAATAGTGTTAACAAGCAATATGTAATGATTTATTTTCAAATATATTCAAATACAAATAATCTGGCATTACTGTTTAAGGCGGGTGGGGATTATATACAGTAAATTAATTTTATATTGCCTGATGATCTCTGAACACAGCCGCCTGACACACAGGTTGAAGTAATGAACCAAGGTATATACATGCATTAAATATACATAAAAGCATCAATAAGTGAGAGAAAAATAAGCTAACATTTTGTTGTTGTTATTAAATGGTTTATTTCCACTTTTAAATACAACATGTACATTTTATAAAGTTTACAAGAGAATATAGATAAATGAAATACAGTGATTACATACTATATTAAAAAGTGAAATGTATGGGAGAGTAAAGTAGTTAAGATATACAGAGCATGAAAAAGAAGGAAGAATGTAAGGGTTTCTTTCTCTGTGTTCACACCTGCTGGACCTGTGTAGTTGTGTAGTTTATATTTAATATAGAGATATGTTGTGCTTGATTTTTCGTGCGGTGCCTATAAGCACTTTATATATTAAACCTGCCCCACTTAATAATATGCTGTTCTCTTTTGTCTTTCATTGTCGCTATTTCTTCTTCTATATGTATTCTTCTATTTTTCAAGTAACTTACAAAAGATTCGAAAGAAATATCATGCTTTTCATATTTACATTTGAAAATATAGTATTTTGCTAACAAAATTATAAAATTAAATTGTTTACCATCAGTGCCTTATTTGTTATTCCTAGAGAAATACTTCGAAAATTTATTTCATATGTTAAGTCTTTTTCATTTAGATAATTTCGAAGCTGTGACCAAAAATGTTGCACATGCATACATTCCCAGAACATGTGTTTTATGCTCTCAACATACATAGAGCAAAAATCACATAGACTGCTATTTACTATATTACAACGATAGAGTAGTTTATTTGTCCCAATGATACGCATTAAATATCTATACTGGAAATTTCGTAATGTTGAGTCTATTGTACAATCGAAAGCTAATGTGTAAATTTGTTGCCAGCATAAATTATCATCAGAAAATTCATTTGTCCATTTTTGTTCAGATTTCTTTTCTTCTATATTTTGTTTGTTTGTTTGTCTTGTATATAGTAATTTATTCACATATTTGCTATCTTGTACTCTCGATATAAGCGACGTAGATTGTGGAGTTGTGTTGATGCTTTCTGTTTTTATTTTCTCGGCCCATAATGGACTTATGCTGTTCACAATACTTTGATATTTTATAAAATCGTCCTGACGTATATTGAATATTGCTGTAAAATCAGTAAATCGTAGAAAATTCCTTACTCTGTAGTCATATAGATGTTCAATATATTTAATGCCTTTATTGTACCAATCTTTGAAAAGATTGTTTTGTTTTGATGCTTTAAATTGGAATTATTCCAAAGTATTTCTTTTGATACTGTGTCATTTCTGGAGGAATAGTTAATATGTGACCAGGATTTTAAAACATCATTTAAAAACTTATTTTCTTCCGCTATATGTTTTACATCTTCTGCTTTTATGTTAAATTCAAAGAGCAAAAATCCACCATATCTTTCAATATTTTTTTCATAAAGTTGTTTCCATTTTGCCTCTGTTTGATGTGTCACATATTCGTTTTACCCATGATGCTCTTATTGATGTTATAAAACTATCTATATCTAACGTTTTTAATCCCCCTTTTTCGTAGGATTGGATGATTATGTTTCTTTTAATTTTATCAGGCTTACTGTCCCATAAAAAATCGAATAATTTTTTTTTAATTCTTTTGATCATGTTGTCTGGAGGGTCGTGTAAAACTGTTAATGGATATATTAATTTTGGAGCAGCAAACGTTTTAATAACTGTAATTTTTCCAAGTAAACTTAAGTTTCTATGTTTCCACTTATCAAGACACTGTTCAAACTCTACTATTTTATATTCGTGGATATCTGTATTATTATTTAAGAACGTAATTCCTAACGTTTTTGCACTAAGAGAAGTCCAAATGAATTTCTTATCCGGACAGAAAATCAGATCTACATTTTTTAAGGCACCAACGCGCATTACAGTGGATTTTTTTGTGTTAAGGTTGAGACCAGATATTTTACTAAATTCATCTATTATGTATATTAACTTTTCAAATGATTTTCTTGTACCATCTGTCACAAAAGTTGCATCATCGGCAAACATTGTGTTTTTAATTTCTATATCATAAATTGTTACCCCTATTATATCTTTTTCATTTATAATTGCTTTGGATAGTATTTCAATGGCGATAATAAAAATGTAAGGTGATAAAGGACAGCCTTGACGTACGCCTCTATTTATTGAAAAGAAATCCGATAAGTAACCATTGTTTGTAACACAGATTTTTTCATCAGAGTAAAAAAGCTTAATCCAATTTAGAATGTTTTTGCCAAAATTTAAATGTTTCATAACTTTTAAGAGGTAAGAATGTTCAACATTATCAAATGCCTTTGCAAAATCTGCGAAGAAAAATAAACCCGGTAATTCATTTTCATTCAAATGGTCCATTAATTCGTATAGAGTTCTAATATTTTCTCCGATGTACCTTCCCTTAAGAAATCCGGTTTGTGAATCATCTATTATATTTGGTAAAACCTTTTTAATTCTGTTTGCTATGGCCTTTGATGCAATTTTGTAATCCACATTAAGTAATGATATAGGTCTCCAATTCGTAAGTATAGATAAATCGCTATCCTTTTTTGGTTTTAATGTTATTTCACCCTGTTTTTGCAATTCACTTAGTGATCCATTTGCTAATGAAAATTTAAAAGAATCCATATAATATCTTTTTATGTCATTCCAAAATATTTTATAAAATTCCACAGTCAGACCATCTGAGCCTGGGCTCTTATTGTTTTTCATTTCCTTTAAAGAGTTACTGCATTCGTATTCTGAAAGGCTGCCTTCGCATAATTCTTTATTTTCTTGGGATAATCTGTTTACTCCATTATCATTTGAAAAAAAATTGTGATTTGTATTTTCAGCTTCTTTTTTCGTATATAATTTTTTATAATATTCTTTTTCTTCATTTAATATTTCACCATTGTTCGTAATATTTTGACCATTTACCGTTAATCTAGTTATTGTTTTATTTTCAGACCGTTTCCGTTCTAAATTTGCAAAGAATTTTGTATTTTTTTCCCCACCCTCAATCCATTCGGCTTTTGATCTTAACATAATTCCTATAACTTTATGTTCATATAAATACTGTAACATATATTTTTTGGTGTTTAATTCTATTAAAATATCTTCCGATATTTTTTTTGAGTAGTCTGCTTCTAATTTATCTATTTCCTCTATTAATTTATTTTCCATTTTTAAATCTTTTTTCTTTTCAGTAGACGCAAATTTTATCGTTTCATTTCGTATTGTGCCTTTAATTATCTCCCAAAGCGTATTTGGATTAGCATGCTGGTTGATTTCGGCAATGGTAGAAATACTTCGTCTAATTAGTTGTTGTTATTCTGTTTTTAAAAGTAGACTATTATTTAACTTAAAATATCCCGGACCCCTTTCATTAGATTGAGTCTGTAAACAAATATATACTAAAGAATGGTCAGACTTAAACCCTGTAGTAATTTTACTTTTTGTTACTCTGTTAATTACATTTTCAGATATTAGAAAATAGTCTAAGCGACAGAATGTTGGTGGTTTAGTATTTGAATGCCATGTGAATTTCCTTGTATTAGGATTAAGAATTCTTCAGATATCATGTAGTTCATATTTATTAATTATTGACAATAGTTTCTCTCTTATATTCTTATATTTATGAAAATAATCTTGATGTCGTCAGTAAAACTATTAGACCATAACCATACTGTGCAAGATGATCATAATACACAATTGTTGAAAATGTTGTACGCTTCTTTTCCTCAGCCGGCGGCCGAAACACAGACGAAAGTATGAAAGATTTTGCTGCCATAGTATTCACATAATTAAACTGTAATTTGTATACATGAGATACTTAAACAAATCTGTACATAAGCTAACATTTTACTCCTTCGTATAATACATTAATGTGTATAGGAAGGAGTAAAGATTTTAGTTAGCTTATTTTCTTTAACTTATTGATTTTCTTGTATATTTAATATATTTATAGACAATGGTCCGTCAGTTCAACCTGTGGTCGGACACGCACCACACCTGACATACCGATGCAGTGTATTGATGGAGCAACTGCTGATTAGATCCAGCCGCTGATATTTCGGCTTATTCTCTCCCATGCACAGAGAGTAGGGTAGTAATGTTGGTTTATTGTCGTTGGTGCAATGGTGTGGGTGTTTGGTCAATAATAGTTGTTGTTTTTCATGCACGGTGAAATATTTGAATAGTAAATTGAATCCGTTGATGTAGCTGTGTGCCCGACATCATCGTCGAAGGTGTCTTGATAGATGTTTAGTTAATATGTCTTTATTATTTGAAAATATAATGGATTGATGGTGAACATTAATTTTAATTGTTAGATTATATAAGTTAGATCGGAAAGAATTTCGGGTGTACGAAGCCATGTACACTTTCATGTGTTTTCAAATAGATTCACGTAGTACAACAACAATGGCGCATCCCAGAGCTCTATGGAAGGTAATATCCGCCATAATTATATTAGGCTTGATGCTTGCTTGCTGATGACATTCTAAGTTCTATCCGTCTTATTAAAATTATATGTGGATTGATGCTTGCTCACTGGTGCCATTACAACTTACTTTCATGTTATTTTATTTGTCATTCGTGGTTATGACATTTGAAATCTTCTTAATTGTAGTCTAAATTGCATGTGCATTTAGCTTGATGCTTTATTCATTCGCACTGTCTCAATGCGTTTGTGTTGATTCCATTCTAAGTGGCATTTTTAGTGACATCCGGAGTTCCATTATTGATTATTGCATCGCTGTTATGCCATGCGTTTTGTTACCTCGCTAAGCCACGCCCCTTGACAACAACAATTGCAACAGTAATTTGGCAACAACCATTATGACGCCAGGTGCGCTGCTAAAACTTAAAATAGTTCTCCCTAAAATGATTTAATATGCTGGTACCCGTCATACAATGCGTTGCTCTCTAAATTGGTTCCATGTCCCTAACGGTGTTGATGTAGATTGATGCCGCCTTTTCTGTTGCGTCATGTTCAGGTTAAAAGACACCAACTAGTTTTACTGTATAATTTAACCGAATCCCAGCCAGTCTTTCCTACTTTCACTATTCGTATGGATGTTATGGGACCAACCTCGTCATGTTCTCCAATATTGTTTACATTATTTCGCCACGGAAACTCTGTTTACATCATGTGACCAACAGGCTCAGTGTTTTCTTTTAAATGCTTCACATATGCTGAAAACTGGTGTTAAAAAACCCCAACAACTGGGTAGTAATGGATCAAGATTTGCAAGCAAACTGTGTCTGTGACCTTAAACACCCGGAATATTTTGGTATGCCGGACTACGTTTGCATACTAAATTTATCTAACCTTAAACCTAGAGTGCTACATGCCAGGTTATAATATAGGGAGACATGTTTTTCTTTATACTTTCAATCTGACATTTTTCTGGCAAAATGAACATTGATTTACCATTACCAGACGTACTAATTGACATTATACTTTTTACATCAAACGCGAAATGCCAGTTTGATATCAGGGGCGATAACCGGGTTTCCTTAAAATGATAACGGAAGCAACTATTTATTACATTTATTTATTGTTTTATGTGCAATATCATACTTTATGATATGTCGATAAAAATATTTATTCAGCATTTAGTTGATATAAATAGTTTAAAAATACTGCATCATTTGCATATGGAAGTAGCTTGATACCACCACGAGTATCTATGAGTACATTAAAGATTACTAAATAATTATATCTGTGTAGCTGGCACTCGTAATTTTTAAATGGACTAGTGGGACTAGTTGCAATTATGCACTTATTTAAGTTCCATTAGGAAAAGTTTGTACCTACTGGATGGGACTCCAGCTTCAACAATAATTAAATCTATATTTTAATTAGTCAAGATCCAGAGCAGAATGATTGCAGGTTATTGGAAATTAGGTCCCACAACATCCATAAGAAAAATGAAAGTAGCAGAGAATAGCAAAATGTGTGGTAACGGGTTAGTTTTTTAGGGAAAATCAATGGTGGTGGCCCACCTTAGTCTGATCCCGGACGGTTATTGGTTTGCATCTGTAACAGGCCAGTTTGACAGTCAACCTGTGTAAGTTACCATATGTGTAACTTAATATAAAAATGTGATTGTTTTCAATTACGTACATATGTAATTTAATTATGAGGGCGATACTGTATGTATAAAACACATTACATATACATGTATAAAACACCATACATACATATGCAATTTAGTTAATATGGTTAGAGAATAACAAATGGTGCGAAATCGTCAAGAGGGTAAAAGTAGTCCGGTATGAACAAAATCGTGCGGTTGTTTTGAGGTCACTGAGACAGTTTGCTTGCAAATCTTGATCCATTACTACCCAGGTTCACTTGAGGAACATGTTGGTCATGTGATGTAAACAGAGTTTCCGTGGCCAAAAAAAATGTAAACAATATTGGGGGACATAACGAGGTTGGATTTTTCTTTCTTAGGAGTAAGTGGAACCTATTGTTTAATTCATGCAGAACCAGTACAGACCGGCTTTAAAATGTGGTCCAGTCTCTATATGACCCTAACATTTGGTGGGACGTTAAACCAATTCACTTTCACTTTTTTTCTCCCGTACACAGGAAATATGGGATTTAACCCTGTTAACCGACATAACATGACTTTAGCTGATGATAAGCCATTAAACAACATTATATAAATAAATAATACTTATTAATAATCTTGTGGAGCTATCATAGTTTCAGTAATTTCAGTACTTTGATTGGATACTAGATTATCTCCCGCTTTCGGACATAGCATTTTTGCAAATTTGCCATTGATTATAGGTAATCAGAAAGTGTTGCAAGTGGGCATACATGTAAGCAGCGGGTCACTCATCCAAAAGAGGTCCATACAGTTTCTGGTATCATACTAACTACCAAGGTGCATAGTCACGTGGTTACAACGACAACAACAATGGCTAACGTGTTGAAAGCGCGCCCACTCCAGAGTAAGTATTATTTGCTATTTTCCTATTAGGCAACGGAATTGGATGAAATATGGCGCAGCAAACGCGTCCCCATGAACTGCATTTGGTAGTCCCGGGAGTTCGGCGCATACTTATGTCATTTTTGCTAAGAATCGATTTCCGTGTCAGTAGACACGGAAATCGATTATTTGCGAAAAGCGACAGAAGTTTGGGCCAAAGTACCGAGACCACCAAATGCAGCTTAACAAGACGCGTTTGATGCGCCATGTTTCATCAAAATCAGTTACATAAGAAGGACACAAAAAGAGAAAAGAATACGAACTTTGAATCGGAGAGCTTCTGGAAGTTTCATTACTTGTTGCTGTTGTTGTAACGACGTGATCATACACCTTGGCTACGGGGATCGTCACTGTTCACAAACAGGGTGTTCCAAAAAAAAACACAAAAAATCAAGAAACAACTAGAAAATGTGTTCATAGAACACGGATTCCCCCACATGCAGCATTGCTAGTAAAAGGGCATCATTATTACGAAGCTAATCCATTGACTGACCTTGTGGGAAAATATTATTGAAATTGATGAAGGAGTTATTGAGAAAAGATTAAAAACTTACACGTATTTGCCTTACAAACAAGGTGAACGTAAGTCCCCATTGAACTTGACAGATATTGGGGCACATATTATTGAAATTTGTGAAGGAGTTATGGAGTTATTGAAAACTTAAACGCATTTGCTTTACGGACGGATGGACGGACGCACGCACGTATGGACGGACGGACGCACGCAAGGACGGATATAATAGTTGGTACAGCCTTTACAAATACAATCCAGTCAGTTTGCATAAAAAAGTGATACAAACATTTATGCAGCCAATGAAGTTCCAATTTAGAAAATAAAAACTGCTCCAAATTCAACTATTGTGTCCCTTATCTCTTACATCTACTTCCTAACAACGCTACATGGTACTTACGCCAACTGGGCTGTATAAGACGAGATAAATCCTGAATATTTGCACAACACACATCCAATTTCAACAAACTTTCCCAGCTGACTGTCCAGAGTATTCACACAAATTTCTCACCAACGGATATTTACTCACCCTACCAATCTACAACTAAGCCTAGCCATTGTGATATAATTACACCCAAAGTCTTGACCAGAGTGACCATTCCAAATACCGTTAATACCCACTTGGATAGGCACTTGGATAATTTACCATTACTATATCCACAGGTACTCGATACCATTACATCAGATCGTGACAGTTACCCATGTTAAGATGTATTACAATGTACGTCGTCGCATATCCAGATGGCCGCCGTAGAAAAGAAGGTCGAATTCATAAAAATTTATTGCGAATGATCGATAGTCAATGCTCTTTCAGATTTGTTACAATGATGATTCCGGGATCAACAATGGGCGGGGCCCTGGGGGTGGGGGTTCAAGTAGTGGTCAAATTTCAAATATGGCCATGCTATATATATATATTTTGTATATCAAATCAAAGGTATCGAGGACAAGATCACTCCGCTCTCACTTCGGTGTCACACCGCCAATCACAATTAGTGTAGCGTTTCGAAATCAAGTTCAGGAGTTGCGCGAAAATAGCTAATGTATGAAGTATGACTATCAATTCGTGGCTTCATTGCAATTTTTAGTTGAGGGATACTGTACCCAATATTGTGTAATAGTAAACCAGTTCTAAAATAGGTCAGGTTGCTTGCACCACAATACTATTTTTTATCAAACATACTAGATGATATATGCCATAACAAAAGGAATAAAAAGAGGAGTTGCATAATAACCAGCTGACCTATCAAGCAAAACTAAGTGCGTGACTGAGCGATGGACAGACAGTGTATTTTCTCATATTCCATTCATGTGTATCGAATTGTTTTATTCTTGTTTGTGTGTGTACGAGCACGTATGCGTACGTGCTTCTATATATGACCTTGGCTGTTCCTGAGACATTAAACCCATTCACTTTCATTTTGTTTTTTTACTTTATACTTACAGTTTATTCATGTAATACTACATAGTTCAGTTCAGTTGAATACTGCAAAACTGCCATGTTTGTCATGTCTGGCAGAGGAGTTAGTGTTCAGTACCTAGACTGGCATCAACTGTCCTAAGGTACCTTGTCTCAGCCGACAGCCCATGTACAATATAATAGATCGGTGCTTATAGAGAATACCGGTCTAGTGTCTTTTGATATTAAGTTTATCAGGCAATGCTAGGAAACGCGTAGGAATTCCGAGAAACTCGAGCCGAGCCTATAAATTTGATATTCTATTTATCAGGTAACGTCTTATGTTAGACGATGATCAAATATTAAGTAGTTTTCGTTGAAAAGAACAAGACATGTTTTTGTTGCGTCATTAATACACTGAAGTTATTCGGTAACGTCATGTGACGCCGTTCGAACAATGGAAGGTTAGTTTTCAATTTATTGTACCCTGGATATTGTCTGATACGATTTTATGTTATCATTCAGTAAGTATTCGGCCACTACAAAGCTCGTTACCTGATAAAATATTGTCAGATTCACATTACAACAAACATGTTCTCTTGTCAATATATCCCAGCCGGTATGGAGGCCATTATGGGATTACAGCCCGATGTATGGGTTTTGGTGGACAAAGACAAATTCAAGCAGCAAATCAATGAAAAGGGGCTGCCTGCGCTGAAATCAATATGTGACAAGAAACAGCATGATTGGAAGAATATGCCCTTGAACGTGGCTGTCACCGGTAACTCCGGCACGGGGAAGTCGTCATTCATTAACGCCATCCGGGGGCTGGAGGCGGAGGACGACGGCGCCGCCGAGGTCGATGAAGTGGAGGCAACGATTGACGTCAGGCCTTACCCACACCCATCCAATTCCAGCTTACAGTTCTGGCATTTGCCTGGCGTAGGCACTCCGAGGTTCCCACAGGCGAATTACCTAGATGATGTCGTCGACTTTAAGTTGTACGACTTCTTCCTGATATTGTCCACAGACAGAATCACGGAAAACGACATGTGGCTGGCAAAGGAGATACATGCCCGCCAAAAGAAATTTTTCTTTGTCCGAACGAAGATTGATAATGCCGTCAATGATGACACACGAGCACACAAGAAGACGCATGACGAAGCGGTTCTACTCGACAGAATCAAGCAAGACTGCACAGAAAGGTTATCGTCTGCTATTGGATTCAACCCGGACGTATTTCTGATATCCATTTACGATCAGCACAAGTTTGATTTCAGACTTCTTGCTGACAAATTGATCGCAGATTTTCCCGCCCTAAAACGAGAGGCAATGGTCCTGTCTCTGAGCATTCTGACAGAGCAGATGATCCGAGAGAAAGCCGCAGTTTTGAGGAAGCGGGTTTGGTCCGTGGCGGCTGTATCCGCCGCCGCCGATGGCGCGATCCCGATACCGGGAATTTCCGCTGTCGTCGACATGACACTCATTACAACAGAAACAATATTCTACCGACAGCAATTCGGCTTAGATGATGAAAGTCTTACGGTTGCTGCTAGAGAGGCAAATATGTCGTTGGACGACATCAAAAAGCAATATTCGAGCCTCCTTATGTTCCCGTCTGTGGAGAATATAGAGAAATGTTTAGGCGATATTGCCATATCCGAGGTTGCTGAAAGAACGGCATCAATTGTATTGCCAATCATCGGCAGTATAATCGCCGCGGGCATTTCCTACAAGGTCACGGCCTCCTTTCTTTGGGAGAAAATAGACCAGCTGGAAGCGGGCTCGCTGGAGATCAACACGTTTTTAACCGGGGAAATAGCGGCGTCCGTGGATGACCAGGATATGGAAGTTGCATAACTCCTGCAATGCTGAAGTAAATTCAATTTTATCGTCTGCTTTTTATTTTCTATTTTCTCAGAAAAAGCATATGGAAGCGTCCTGGTGACAGATTTTGAAATATTTTAAAGTCATAATTAGGAGACACTAACCTCTAATTAGGAGATACGAAGTGCTAATTATGATATAACTAAGTCAATAACAGGCCAATTCAATCGTTTGTGGCACGTATTACTATGTATCTGCATGAAAAATAATATCGCAATGGTTACCTTATGATCACAGGTGTTTCTAGCGTGTATTGGACGGTCACTTAATGTCTGCACATACATGAAACACGGTTCTAAGACATGTACACAACAATTCAAATGCGCCCGGGTGTACTTATAGTACGTATCAAGCTATAAAACTAGCATTCACCACCGTTGGCAGAAAATCCCACAAGAAAGTCGTAAATTCTACTCGGCTATACAACGTGTCACAGCGTGTCGAAACCGCTGTTTGGGGAGAGTTTCCGGCATAGATGTTACAGTTGCTAATACATTAACATAAAGCTAAACTATTTTGAGTGTAAACTGTACCAAACACGGGTCACACTAACCTAAATTCGCTTTTTAAAAATCAAACACATTCGCTTCCTCATTGTCAATAAATATTAGCCGCCATCTTTGCAAATATTTCAATCACGTGCACGCAGTGGTTTGGTTGGTTACTGGAGACTGACGTTATTTTCCATTAGCCTACCAAATCATTGCGTGCTATTTAAGACATGAAATGTGTTCGTATCTCCTAATTAAGACTTAGCATACTTAGCATCTCCTAATTAGGACTTAAAATAGTTCAGCATCGGCACCAAAACGCTTCCATAAAAATGTGAGTCGACAGCACTTTCGAATCATTTCACATGACATTGTTTCAAAAGTGCTGTCACACCATGTTGTATTGAGAAAGTAGACACGAACGACAGCAGACGACATTTGTTTTGAATTCCCGCATTCTAAAGGACAACGTTATATGTATGAGACACTGTGATCTGCGATCTGCAACTTCGCTACATTATTGATGAACGTGTGTAATGTGCCTGTGTTCCGTGAGCATACACGTTAACCAAGTTAGACACTGACATAACAAAACGGACACTCATATATATGTCAAATACATATAGAATATGTTATCTACAGTGCTCAGTACAATCACAACGCAATACTAAGTTAACCCTTTCACCCCTAAGTAACTGGAATGGATTGTGATATGAATATTTTGCACCCAATCCAATGGTCACAAAATTATTTTCAGACTAGTCCATTTATGAATAGGGGATGTTTTTGTTCTCAAAAAATACGAAAATTACAACTTACATCAATTTCCAAGTTAAGGACCATGACCTACCTATTGGCTCATATATTTGCAATTTTCGACTTCCGTCAAGCATAAAGTTTAATGACCTTGAAATGACCTTGAACTTGGTTTAAAACAATGGAAACCGGAATTTTCGGAAAACTTATGCATTCAAGTTTATAAAAACACCGGGTGCCATAAATTAACACGAGGTGCCGGAATCTTATATATATACCTATTGCCCAGACTGTAGAAAGATGCCATAATTTAAGAAAAACAAGCGTGTAAAAAGGTGATTAATTTGGTGTGCAAGTACTGTATGTGAACTTCAATGTATATATTGCCAATGCCGATATACTGTCTGTATAATCGTGACGCACCATGTGATTTTGTACCTACAAACAGGTGCGCAATTTCATGATATATACTGAAAGTTGATGAAATTCTCAAAGCAAATGCGGAATAGAATTCCGCATTTGCTCGGAAAATTTCGACAACCTTCGGTGTCATTCCAGGAAAATATCGTAAATTTTGTAATTTATTTTATGAAATTACGCCCATTTTTGTAGGTACAAAACATATGGCACATCTTAATTATCATTATTAGACTGGTGCTGCACTCCGCGCCGGTGGAAAATGTAAGACAATCCACTTGAAAAGTACAATATGCGCCATTATAAAATGTTTCTAGATGAGTGTTAAAAAATCAATAAAATTACTACTCGTCTTGAAACATTTTTTTACAATTAATGGCGCCTATTGTATCTTTCAAGTGGATTGTCTTGAAATATTTCCATCGGCACGGAGTGCAGCAACAGTGAAGTAAGTGGACTGTTTCTCTAACGGTGCATCACAAATATAGAAAAGTATATGTGACCGTGGCTTGAGAAAAAGGCCTTATGGGGTTTGATCAATCTGGATATTAATCTGCTAGCACACTCCTGTATTTGAATGTGCAGGCTGATCTGTGCCTACACTGGTCATATTACCATTGAAAGGAAGTAATATCATGCTTACTATGAGTGTTTCTACTTTATTATTACATGCTTTATGTGATAATCATGATAATGGAATAAATGATAAAGTATACATGTTTAGCTTCCATTAACAATGGTTTTGAATTGGGATCAGAATATGATTTCAATTTCAAATGGTGCCAGCAAATCTGATGAAAAGATTCCAAAACCCTGGCCCTGGAATACCAATTCAGCGATTTCGGTCGGCTGCTGGCATGGTACAGATAAACAGGTCGGCTGTCGGTCGGTATAGTCGACTATACCGACCGACAGACAACCTGTTTACCGGTACCATGCTGGCAGCCGACCGAAATCGCAGAATCGCTATTTCCTTGCAATCAATAGAAAAGTAAATGTTTGATGGCGAAATAAGTGAATCAGAAAAAGAAGATTTCAGTATTTACAAAAGGACACGAAGAAGTGCAAGGACCAGTGTAGATCAATTTGGTTCAGTTAAAATAAAAAATTGAGTCACACAAATTTGCTAGTCCACACGAAACTGTAACAATTTTGTATGTGATCATCTTACCAAACGTATCCTTGTTCATGAGACAATTAATGGGAAGACAACCGTTCAATATAGTATATTTCTGTCGAACTGAACCAATAACAAGTTTCACAAGTATTCTTGAGTGGGCAAGTTTACGCGTTGATTCCACGTCCAGAGGGGATATCTGATCACGACCTTTCGTAAATGCTGGAATCTTCACTTCTGCAGCTACCGAGCCAACACTGTCCTTGACATCAAATCCTCTGTCCGCCAACACTAAATTCCCAGGTAATAACTTGGAAAGGAAGTCACTGTTCTATGTCACAAACTTGTCACTCACACGACCACCCCATGCTTTCGATATGAAGGACACACTGCCCTGAGGAGTAATTCTGATTAGAAATTTCACAGTGTGGTGATGTTTGTATGAAGACCAGGTTTCTGCTCTGGCTTTCAAACCACTTGGTTTCTCAATACATACCTCAAAACAATCAAGTAACACTGCACACCTGTGGCCAAAGTACTTCCTAAATTACATTGGCATGGTTTTTCTCAATGTCTCGCGCTCTGCCATCTTATGAGTTTATTTAGCTGCTTGTACATACAGTCAATTTTCCGTGTAAAAATGTCTAGATATTGTTGATTGAGTAGTGTCAAAGTCATACGCAAGAAAGAGATTTGATAAATTTAGTGGATTCACTAATGTCAATATCATTACATTGAATTTGGGCATGACCAGACTGGATGGCAGGTGAGGCTCCAGAAAAGTTAACAATATATATAGATAGAACTGTGAATGATGGTAATCCTGTTAAATGTTTCACCTTCTCATCACTACCCTTAAAATATCTTTCAGTGAATTTAGTTTCCAAATGGGTCACTTTTTCCTTCAGCTCCAGCGACATATAGCCTCCATGAGTGGACCATCAACATCAGTCTGTGACTGAACGCCGTATTCATCAACGCTGTCACCCATATCCATACCCGTCCCAGTGTGATTAGGTCCAACAATAGTTGTGGATTCAGCTGACTTCCTTCTCTTCTTTTCCTGCTGCCGATCATATCTTGATGTAGATGGTGCTCGCTTTTGTCTGCCCAGATCAACTGATGGTGCCCAGTTTGGGTTATTTCCTGAAACATATACATGATATATATTAAAAACAAATAAATACATGTATACTTATCGGATATTGTAACTTTGCACATTTAGCTACAATATAATAACTTATTTTTATTATTTCTTCTCGGAAGTATAAACATATACTTCCGAGAAGAAATAATAAAAATAAGTTATTATATTGTAACTAAATGTGCAAAGTTACAATATCCGAAAAGCATACACCATCTGAACATTCTTGCGGAGACGGTTCAGATGAGTGGTCACAACATTTACATGCACTTTTGAGGAGAAATACAAAAGAAAAGGTGTACTCTAAGTCTTATGAAATATCACTGAAATATTGACAATTTATGACAAATGTTATACATAATATGACATGCGCCATGTGATTTTGCATGTACAAACATGTGCGCACTTTGATTAAAAATATTTACAAAATATACAATATCTTTCATAAATAACATTGAATGGTGACAACATGGTGACATTCTGCATTTGCTGAGAATTTCATCAACGTTTAGCTTGATTTACAGAAAATATCGCAAAATCTGTAAAAAAAAATTCATGAAATTCCACACAAACTGCACTTTTTTATTGTCTGAGGTCCATCAAAATATACCATCTATGCGTCTTAAGCATGTTAAGTACAGTGATAGCACGGGTGTCAAACATTATAATTCAGTGGGTGACCGCAGGGCTCCAGATAAGGAATTAGTAATTGAGTATTGTAGTAGTATAGAGGGAGTCAAAATGATACCACCTACGGTGGTATTATTTATAACCCTCTATACTACCCCCACCACCCCCGAAAAATCAAAAATTGGTTAACGAGGAAATTGTCTCCCGACAGCAAATTTATGAATTTTGGAGAAAAGTCGAAATCATTTCAATGCGTCCTCGCGCGATAGTTTATATTCCAACACCCCATATTTCTCCTCCAATATAGCTAATTTATTTCGTAGATCAGCAACTAATTCTACCAGCTCTAGTCTACCACGTTCACCTTTAGCCACCTGACAGCGCAGTTGCATATGTCTACAAAGAGTTTGGGCACTAACGAGTTTACAAGGGCATCTGGGGCATTGAAATTGCGGGGCGACACAAGGAAATTTTCTACGTCTTGATAGATGCCTTCGTAGATAGTCTTTACGCGTAAACGTCTTACAACAAGTCTCACACTCCATTATATATATGTATTTTTAAATATTCAATTGGTCGTGAAAAAAACATGATGTTTTCAAGACCAATTGAACAGATAAATTTCATAGGTTATAACAATAGAAAATATTATAACGCCAGAAATAGAAAGTTTGAGAAGAGAAGCCGAATATCTAGGGATTACTTATAGTAAACGGTTGAGTGTTAGGGGGTTGACAAAGCTGGTAAACGCCACAAAGAATGAGGCGTTTATGAAGCGGTTTACCCGCGCCCACAAACGAGGAGCCTTTAAAGACCTCTCACTAGCAGAGGAAGTTGGTAACAGAATTCAAAAAGAAAGTATTGCGGGGTTAAGGGCTAGTGTAATAAAACCGTCAAGCACCAATAATTTGTCCCAAATTAGACGCACAGGTGACCCAAATAATAAGAAAAAATCTATCGTTCGCGCGATAGTGGCAGAAGGTGAAGAAATATTGGGGGCTCATGATGAAACGTTGGAAAAGGTAGAAAAGGGAAGACGGGTAGTTACATTATCATTTCGTAAAAACATTGACATCAACGAGTCTGAACGCATGTCCGATAAACTCGCTGCGTATCTAACAACAAATTGTTATTTGAGATATTCATATTCTTACAAGCTAGAACATAATGGAAAACCTATAACTATAATAATGCACAAAAATCTCGGTAGCGAACAACTATCATCAATGAAAACCGTTAAAAAATGGCTGTCAGATAAGGAGCAAACACGAATAATGTCCGATAAAATAGACAGACCGAATACAAAGTGGAAGTTTGTAAGATGGGTGGAGGTTTTCGTAAAGTTAATACAGGGCAATAGTGGAATAGATTTGGGACAACAATCCAAAGAAGCAGCGGGAGGAGAACTTCCAGAATGGTTGAAGAATAAAAAAGGTATGTACTCTTTAGATAAGTATAATGACGACCTTTGTCTGTTCAGATGTTTAGCGATGCATATTACAGGTAAAAGACCTGACAGATGTACGGACAAGGCAAAATAATTTAGTAAGCAATATTTCGGTAGTAATGTGGTTTCACCAATTCCTTTTTCAGATCTGAAAAAGGTTGAAGAGTTTTTTAAAATCGGTATAGAAGTATATCAACCGACCAAATGTGACGTATGGTGGTTGAAAAAGGTACCAGCACACTACAAGGAAATAGGTAATAAACCAATGACAATAGGACTGTTTAATAATCACGCATTTCTGATAAAAAAACCTTAAAACCTATCTAAAATTTACGCCTGCGATAATTGCAAGCAGAAATTCACGAAAGCGAGTAATATGAAGAGACACGGACCAAAATGTATGAAAGGTGAGACAAAAGTAATATGTGATGGTAATTATTTAGAGCACCCGCGTTCGTCGTTCGAGAAAGCGTTTTACCCAAAAAGTTATAACAGTTATGGGGCGATCGATTGGATGTACTCTGTGGAAAAGCGGGAGGGAATTCACATTCACCACGAACAGTGCGGACATGGGGGTGAAAGATGATTTTGGGATTTTGGGAGCTCAGTAGATGGATACTGTCAAGAAAACAATACCGTATATCAATATCACGGCTGTTACTGGCACGGGTGTGAGATTCATGCAAACCATAGAAAAAAAGAACGCGCATCCACTATGAGAAGAGATAAATGTATTAGAAGCAAAGAATTCAACCTAGTAGTTATGTGGGAATGCGAATTCCAAAGAACGGGTAAAGATATAAAGATCGGTTGCGACACTACTCTTTATCCATATTAGATAGTATATGATTTTGAGGCGTATCTCAACCCACCTAATTCTAAAGAATTACTTGAAACGCTCGGTAATAGTCTAGAATACGAGGCCGAGCACGTTCCGGTAAGCGTTAGTTAGGAGATAATTTCTCAGGAACAGTAACTCATATTTGTGATAAAGATCCTGCAAAACTTATAGAAAAATTCGTAGAAGATTTGAAAGTCAGGGGAAAAGCTATAAGCGAAGAAGTGTGGTTAAGATATGGGTTTAATAAAGAACATTTACATAAAAAGCAGGTTTCTCAGATCGAACAGTGGATAGAGCAAGTACCTGTTCTAATAAAGAAATATCTAGTTGGTGAACTGTCATCAACAACAAAGAAAGTAATGTTTGGAAAAAGGGCAAACGCAACAATATTTCTATTTACTCCGGAGTTTCGATTTCTTGATGTAATGCTTTACCTAGGACCTTGTGTAAGTTACGCTAATTGGATAAAAGCCTACGACTGCAAAGACCAGAAATCGTTCTTCCCTTACGATTGGTTCGATTCTCTAGATAAACTGGATTACCAGGACTGCCTGATGTAGAGAATTGGTATTCCAAACTATCTGGTAAAATGTTACTAGACGAAACAGAATTAAGTAAGTGTCGTAGAATTTTCGAAGAAGAGAATATGGAAACCTTCAGAGATTGGCTGAAATATTATAACAATTTGGATGTGGCACCATTCCTAGAAGCTGTGGGAAAAATGTGTGTATTTTATAAACACAGGGGTGCAGATATTTGTATAGACGCGGTAACACGACCAGGTGTCGCTATACAATATTTATTGCGAGGAACCATTAAAGAACAAAAATTTACAAAGGTGGTTATACCGGAGGGGGCTCTATATGCGCCAAAAGAAGAAACATACGAAATGATGAAAGACGCTCTAGTCGGGGGTCCATCAATCGTATTTACACGCTATGCAGAAGCCGATGTTTCAAATATTAGAGTGGGTTCCAAACCTTGCAAGGCTATTTTGGGGTATGATGCAAACGTATTATATTTATCTACGTTAAATAAAGATATGCCGTGTGGAAAAGAAACTATACATCATATAGATTCCCCACAAAATCCTAAAGTTATTAAAACGTTTTGTAAAAGGGTTTTATCTGGAGACTGGTTTGGGTTTGCGGAGGTGGATATAGAAGTTCCCAAAATCTCTGATTTTAACTTGGTGGATAAGTTTTCTGAAATGTCTCCACTTTTTATAAACAGAGAAGTAGATGTTGATGAGGTTCCAGAACACATGATAAAATATTTGGAAGATACTGGAAGAACTAGAGGAAATGGAAGAAAATTGGTGGGATCTATGTCGGCCACCAAAGTACTGCTGTACGCGCCACTATTGAAATGGTATTTAAAACACGGCCTAGAAATAACTGGAGTTTATCGTATTATACATTATATTAGTGGTAAACCCTTCGAATGGTTCGCAAAAGAAGTTACAGCCGCAAGACGAACAGGCGATGTAGAACCAAATAAGATACCAGTAGCGGATATAATGAAATTATTAGGCAATTCGTGTTGTGGAAAAATGATAGAGGCAAAAGAGAGACATTTAAATACGACATATACACAAGACGAAACCTGTGTTGACAAAGCGTTAAGATCTGCATTCTTTGACGATTTGGAAGAGATAGGAGATGCGTACGAAATATCTTCCCGAAAACCCCGGTTTGCAGTAAAGAGCCCCTTCCACTGTGGAATAGCGGTTTATCAACTAGCTAAATTTTAATACGAATCTAGACAAATACGTAAAAATAGAAGACTTTGAATTAATACAGATGGACACGGATAGTATGTATATAGGAGTTAGTGGAAAAACAATAGAGGAATTGATTAGACCCAACTTACTAGACGAGTTTGAAAAATAAAAAAATAAATGGTTGGCTTGGGATAACTGGAGCGAAAGAGAGCCAGGACTTTTCAAAATGGAATTTAGCGGAGATAGGGCGATAGCGTTATCTAGTAAGTGTTATTTCGCAAAAAAATTTAATTCTATTAATAAAAAGTCTGCGGAAGGAATGTCCAAGAGAACTAAAAATTTAAATTGGGATCGATATAAACGAGTACTAAGTGAAACTACAGAAGATGGAAAACACATTATAGATGTAGCACAAAATAGAGGATTTAAAATGAAAGACGGTGTTATGAAAACGTACTGTCAACAAAAATTAGGACTCTCGGCGTACTACGATAAAAGACGCGTTTTACCAGACGGAATACATACAGAACCTCTCTTGATTTAAGAACTCTAAAGATCCGGGGGTAGCTGGCTTTCAGAGGGCACCATAAGAAGTTCTTCGCGAGCAAAACCGCGAGATGGACCATCAGCCAAATAATAGAGCACGGGCTCATCGGGTTTGGTAATTGATCGATCAATTGAGAGACCACACGGGATCAGTCGCGCGGCGGCTGCCACCTACGAGCTCTCCCGGTTGATAGAGGTACCGGATAGAGTCAACATCCGATGGAAGCCGTTGCTCCGCTAAACCAACGGGTCGCCCGCGCGAGACGGCAGAGGGCTTGCTCGTCACCTTTTTAGACTTGATGGCATCTACGGGCTTCTTATTGATCCATCTAGTCACTTCTCCGTTCAGTGCGGAGACCACGGCGGGCAGCCTGACAGAAACGTTGTGTTTAGCCAACAGCTGAGAGACCGCGCCCATGAACTCTCGGTCGGGATCGACCTGGAGAAGATTCGGCCATTTGAGAGGACTCCTTTTATATATTCGAGAAAGAGCCTCGGCTACCTCCTTAGACTCTTTCGTAGCCAGCGGCTCAGCCCCCTTATAGCGACTCGCTACGTCAACGACTGTCAGTGCGTACTTGTACGTTTTGCGACCGACGCGATCGTGAGGGAGAAACAGGAGATCCGCTTGGTGAACTTGGTTCGGCACCGGCACAGCGGAATATTGTGAGGCGCGGGTAAATAGATCTGCCAGATGGCCTGCTTCTTGAGCCATTCCTTGGCAGCGTTTTCGGAAACCTTGGTCGCTGCAGCAAGGTTCTTGATGGCCGCGAGTTCCTTCCAGTAGCTGCGGGGGCTATAGTATGTATTGGCTAGTTTGGTATCAAGTTTGCGCGTGTTCATCGTATGCGAAGTATTCTAATATATCGGACAATCTCCAACATGCCCTCGCCAGATCGTCCGGTAACTGTGTGGTTAATAATAAAACTTTGTTGGAAGTACAATCACATTTGGAGATTAAGTTCTGAAGGAACTCGGAGGAATCTAATTCATCGATTGGAATCTAACATCCGCTTTGCGAAAAGGGTGGCCGCTTTTTCGCCCTCGCGCCACGTCTCGAGAGAATCTCGGGCCAGACGAATCATACCCTTTGAGCCAGCTATACGGTGTTTAAGGGCAGTGTAGCCTACATCGATCATAGCAAAATAAAGTTCGTCAACTAACATCGTTCTATATATATATTTTTATAAATTTTTTTTTTTTAAATAAATTTTTTTTTTTAAATAATTAATTAATTTGTTGAATATAGTAGCCGAAGAGACCCACCACACCATTCCCACGTCGATGAACGCGATCTCGCGGTATTTTTGGAGCTCTGACGGTACATAGAAATCTGAAAGTTGGGGCTCTGGATCCTGCGGCGCGAGACTTTTCTGCGGATATGCCAGCGCGTACTCACGGTTGGCTTCTTCAACGTTCTGGAAAGTTTGCGCGGCGTGATTCTCGCGGCGAAGCTCTTCGTTGACCCAGTCTAGATGGGCGGTTAGTTATTTCGACCATGCTTCCTTTGCGCTATTGAGTTGTTCTACAGCTAAATCGTGACGCTTGCGCTCCTCATCCACGTTCGAGCTTCTCATTTTTGATAATATAAAGTTGCTACCGCTGAACGCCAATGCGTTTACAAGCGCACCACCTATCATTATTCCGATCGAAGCCATTTATTTCCATATATAACAGGTAGAATTCCAACTTTAATTAGATAATCTCGGGTCCAAACTGCGGCCGCTACATCTAAGGTCGCGAGCCCTACGTCTCTAACAGTAAAGTCCAATTTGGGAGCGGACCCTCCTAGGGCCATCTTTGATAGTCGAGCATACCCGATACTGAAACCCGATATCACCACGGCGTGATGAAGCGCATTCACTATCATTTTACCATCGTTTTCAGCCATTGTTATAATTATTGCATATAAAAGGGATCGCGATCAATGTTTAAATGGGGCGCATCCAATTGCGATTGGTGTTTCGTAACTTTCTTCGGAACAGTGGCTGGTTGTTTTTTCGATAAGGACTGGTGTAATTTCCACACGCACAGGGCACCAACAACTGCCAGACCACCACCAACAACCCAATTCGTGAATTGGGGTTCAATCGGGTTCGTCCAATCTCGATTGGGTGTTGAGTGTGCTTCCAATTCGTGAATTCCCGATTGCTCTGTCTTCAGATGTTTTTCTGTCTCCGTCCCCGATTGCAACGACTGTTTAGCCTCTCGAAGCTCGGCGAGTATTTTATCTTGTTTACCTTTTCGGGTGGCAGCCGCCGCCCGCCCAGCTGCCTGTCTTTTTGGGTTTTTATGTCGTGCAACCCCCAACTCCAATCGTGATTGGGTTGGAGGATCAATCGGAAGTGCTGCAATCGGGTTCGATTGGGTTGGAGCAATCCCCAACGCCGTTGGAGATTGTGGTTCCGTCACTCTCGCAGGTGTGTCTTTTGTCATCATTTTCGGGGCTTATAGTTGGTGGGCATATATGTCCAAATTGACAGTGTGTACCCGTGGTCAACGCGGTTGTCAGCGGAGCTAAGTACATTCCAAACTTGTGATAAATTTAGCAGCAGGCTGTTCTAAGAGTGTGTCCTATAAAAGGGTCAGTCTCTAGATCGCGAATCAATCCCGCGGTGTTTGGTATAGGGAGAAGTATATTAACGGCGGTTGCGTACAAATAAATAGCCGCTGATCCAAGAGTTTTTGTCATCTCTGCCCCCAATTTGGATTCGTATCGCGCATACATTTTATCAATCTCCGCATCTGACATCTTATCCACCTGACAAACTGAGAGACGCCGACCGAGATAATGCTCCGATTGTCCCCCAGCAACCAGCGCAGCTAGCCGCTCTCGTCACGCCGCATTTTCATTCGTATCGGCCCCAATCGCGATTGGAGTTGCACTCAACCCCGATTGCTCTGTCGGGGGTGATGTTTCATTATCTTTCAGGAAAGATACCGTGTCGGCAATCGGTGTTGAGGTTTCTTCCATTAGCTGATCGAGAAGTTCGTCGCAGTTCATTATTCGCTTAACTATTCTTACAAGTCTCATAACTTTAACATATTGCCAAGCGCACCACCCGATACTTATGATCACCGTTATACTCGCAACTAAGCTCGCAGCGGAGCACCAATTTGTTAACATTGTTAACCATTGTTCAACATTTGTTCAACATTTGTTAAGCATTTGTTCAGCAATTGCTAAGCATTTACTCAGCAGTTACTAACGAGCGTTAAGTAATTAATTAATTGATAACTTTATAAGCAGTTGGTTGATCAGTCTTTAGCAGAAGCTTGGCGTGCTTAGTTTCCGAAAGCATCTGTCGAACCTCCAGGCGCTCCTCGCGGGTTGGGATAACGTAATTCTCTCGAAGACAGTCATCGAATGAGTCTCGGTCCTTGCAGTGAAAGAGGGCGACCCATTTCGTTTGCTCGCGCAGATCCTTGAGGACGGCGTTGTACTTTTGAGTGGAGATCCATACGCTTTGCCTCGCATGGCTGCCAGAAAATGCGAGCTCAGAGAGCATGTCCTTCATTTTGGTCATCGCCGCCTTGGCCGAGCAATCGTCAATCACGTATAGGGTGGGCTCACCCTGGAATCTTTGATATAAACCACGCAGCCAATCGTGAAGCCTATCACCGGGATCTATAACGTATACCTCAGGGTCGGTCCATATCCACGGGCGCCGCTGATAAGTATCGTTGTGCCGCACAGTGGGACATAGGATCACAATGTGACGAAAGGCATCGCGGTAGGACCCCTCGAGCAAGTCGAGGATGAAAACCGTTTTTCCGCATTCTGTCTGCCCACATATTATGGCAGAGTGAGCTTCTCAAATCGTGAATTGGTATTGATTGCTAAATAAATGATTTTTTATTAAATCAGTAGAGTGCTGAGACGTATCGACCATCTTCGATGTTGAGTTGTGCGTCTCTAATTATATATAGATACACGTTCAATGGGGGATGGGGGGCCCAATTTTGGTGGGAGGGGGGGGGGGGGAGACATGGAATGCAACCTGGGCCCTTTTTTTTTTTTTTTTTTTTTTTTTTTTTTTTCATTTTTTTCCATCCGCCTCTTTGGTTATCTGGATCGTCACACCCTCGCTAGCGTTCTCAACTTGGCGTCCGCTACCGTGCATTTGGTCGTCGTCGCTGGCTCGCATGTCTAGCTATAACGCGTATTTGGTAGTCAGGAACTCCGCGAGGGAGACGGTGGAGAGCTACAGGTCTGCAGGTCTTTGGCAACCGCGGCAACCTCCGGGGAGCGCTTAGAGCCGGCAGCAAACTGCTTTCTTACTTCGTCCCATTGCTGGTGCGCGCGAAGACCCGCGCTGTAGAGTTGTTTGGGACTCCCTCGATCGTCAACTCGACCTTTGTGATTTTGGGGTTATAGAATTTGTCGGTTTTTCTAACCCCGAGCGCTAACCGAGCCTCCTCGAACAGCATCAGTATACCTTTCATCGAGCGGGCGGGTACGTTGACGTTAATATTCCACAATGTGTCGCTTTTGTCTTTCGTCATCTTGCGATGGCGAAGAACTCGGTCGTAAAGTATGGCAACGCGCCCGGCGTACTGTGTTCTGATTAATCGCGCAAGTTCGGGCATCGTGACCATGTCGTACTCCAGCGAAACATTGTCGATCGTATACGTCGATGCTACGTCGGTGCCTATGAGAACTCGGCCGTAGTCGTTGAACGTTAGTTCGTATTCGAGGCGGTCAGCCAAAGCGCTCTGATAGTAGGGCATGTGACTCTCCAGCAACTCAAAGTCGAGCGGGATGTAGAAGTGGTTGCCGTAAGCGCCCGCGACCGAGTTGTCGCTCGAGTTGTTATCTGCCGTGTTAGCAGCCCCGATTCTAAGTTTGGTTACGTTCTTATTTTTGCTGGTGTCAATACCCTGATAGACCGCGTTTTCGCGCTCTTGCGTCGTCTTCCACATGTCCTGGTAACAATGGTAGACGTCGCTGTCATCGATCGACATCACCTCATTACCAGAAATCTTTATCATGGTCTTCTTGACGATGGCGCGACCCAGGTTCTGAACGACGGTTCGGTCCACGTCCGTCGACGTCAGCGAAATAGTGAAAGCGAGGCAAACAGTCCCCGGCACAATGACGTCGCTAGCTCCGAGGTTGGGGAAGCGGACTAACAGCTGCTGGTTTTGGTCGATCGTCGATGGGTTGTTCGTAATAACGACACTCTGTCTCACGCCTTCTGCCCAGAGGGGCTCACGCAGTCTGCGGTATGGATTGAGTTTGCGATCGTATTGACTCGAAGACATAATTTAGTAACTCTATTAAACTCGTATGGTTTTGTATTTAATACATACTTATAAAGATGGCTGATTACGATATTAACATGGATGAAATCGGTAGAGACGATTACGTCGATGAGGATGATGAGGATTCCATCACGACCTTCGACAAAACACCCGGCGAGGAAATAGGTGGCGCTACCACTAGTCAAAAGTCGGCGATATCGAGGGACTTTAAACGACTACCACAACAATTTGGCAGAAAAAGGTCTGGTCCCATCTGTCGGTCGCGACTACTCCAAGTTCAAATTTGATCTGAACGGTAGATTGCGACTAAAAGCAGCATCAAATCTTCCAATAGTCAACACGAGGACCGGTAAACCCCTAATGCTGAGCACCATTGCCGGAAACCCGGGCGGTGGCCAAATCGTAAGGAACGAACTCGGATTTCCAGATTGGAAGAGGGGTAAAACAATTATGCCAACCCGCGCTGTAGAGACCCTACAGTATACCGACGAAACGATGGCGAAGAC
This sequence comes from Conchocele bisecta, assembly GCA_029237695.1. NCBI lineage: Eukaryota > Metazoa > Mollusca > Bivalvia > Lucinida > Thyasiridae > Conchocele > Conchocele bisecta. Next base: position 15,888,477 of record CM055267.1, on the reverse strand, counting down.
GGCCTCCGCGATAGAAACGGTAGAGCTCAGCGAGGTCCCTCAAATAGCCACCGACGCTATTAACACGATGGAGACCACGTTCAGCGAAAACGAAATACTCAACTATGACCCACCGTTACCTCTTCGCGAACTCCGTGGACTTGATGAGGCTCTACAAACGGTCCGGGGCGAACTGGTACTTAACCTCTCCAAACTGACGGTGCTGGATGAACATATCGCGCTAGAAGAAAGAAAACTGGAGGCAGCCGGTGGCGATAGAGAATCTACCGAGCGGATCACCGAACGACTGCGGTCTTTGCGGGACGAAAGAGAAGCTCGCTTGGAGGCTGCATAGGTTAACCGTGAGGCTCTCCGCATACAAATAAGTCGGATCCGTGAAACAATCTCGAGGGTCCTGCACGAGGAGACGATACTCGGTGAGCGTCTTCGCACTCTGTTCAGAGAGTAGGGCGTCACAATAGTAAGCATCCTCACAGCTTTCGGTATGACTATATCTACCATAGTTCTGGCTTTCACTGGTGGAGCGGCGCCACCACCCGCGCCACCACCCGCACCAGCATCCGGTGGAGCCAAGGAGTAGGTAAAAAAACAACTAAAAGCCCTCGCCAGTTTTCTGGCTAAATTAGCCGAAAAGACGGCTGCCGCGCTACCTGGACTGATCGGAAGTATCGTTTCTTACTTGCTATCTATATTAGCAAAAACAGCCGGATGGCTCACCAAAAATACTTGGGCTTTAATCGTGGCAATGGCCGGTCTCCTACTATTCTCCGCCCGAGAGTTCCTAAAACCAAAGCGCAAGTAGTCCGATCGCCACGAGGGCGACGACGAGGGCTAATTTCTCTGCTCCTCGTGTGTTGTGCTTCCAATCTCGATTGGTGTTTCAACATTGTTGATGATTGGATTGGGGGAACTCGATGGTGCATCCAATTTGCGAATTGGGTTCATCGGAGGTTTATCCATTTTGTGTTTTTTTTCACTTACAACTCCGCTCCCGACCGTCTTGGGGGAGTTTGATGATACCTGTGTTCACATTCCCGTTGCGGCCGATTTTTTGGTTGGTGGTTGCGACTACGATCTGATTATTGTAACCGTCAACCGGGTCGTCTAGTAGTATCATATTACTCGGCGCCATATAAAGACCTATTCCAAATGTGTAGTCTACTGGGGTGCGGGCAGTCTGCAAAACGTCTTGATAATTCTGGATCGCCTTCTGGAGGTCCACCTTAGCTGAGATGGCGTCCTCGACAAGTGCCAAGAACTGTTTTTGTGCGTCAAAGGCCGTTCCAATGCCCAGTATAGCGCTGCGCGTTTGCTTCTGTGAGGCGAGGATCGCCCATACGTATATGCGAATGGAGTCGTTGAGGCGAATAACCCTGCCCTGCGTAAATCCAGTGCTTTCATCTAACATAAATGTGGTCCACGCATTTCGCATCTGTGGAGTATCATCCAGGTCTAGGTATTCCACGTGGGCTACTTTAGTAGGTGGCCAATGACAATAACCGTCTTTACACGCAAGCCCTCCAAGCACTTCATCACCGAACGTCATCGTATTCAACTTATAATTATATTTAGTCCATGTTGCCATTTTTCTAACTGGTGGTGGGGTTGCTCCGCGAGCACTCCACAACCCTGAGAAATATACAGGGACTTTACCCAGATGCTCACCACTAACTAAGCCTTTAATGTGAACTAACCCTAAACTGTTGGTTGGGGTGTATACTTTCTGTCTCCAGTCCGCGTCTTTTGGTACCCCAAATTCGTTACACACCTTACGGTCGTATGCGCTGGAAATGGGATCCCATCCGTCGCCTTGAGGTAGTGGAATACCTAGTTCTTTGAGAATCCACCTAATGGTGTAATACACGTGAAAGTTGTAGACACTTCGGAGCATGACATTCTTGGATGTCAGATGGTCTTGATGTGAAACTCCACATCCGGCCGTTGCGCACCATACAGCGAAATTTAGCTGGTTCTGCCAGAAGTTCATATGGGAAAAATCCCATCTTAGTATTACATCTTGAGTAGTAGTCTTTGGAACTACATATTTCTCAAACGTGTTAGGGAAATTGGTGGCAAAGCCACTGTCCTGTCTAACCGTTATGGTTGGGTGTACAAGGCGGTTAACAACGTCTTTTTGCATGTATTTACCACCGACCGCGTACTTTGCATTATAATTAAAGCTAAATGCTTTGGTATCCATTGAAAGATATCATTATGTTTGCTACTATCACTAATGTTCAAAAGAGTTGTGAACTTCAAAAGTCGATCGACAACTGCTGCGGAAAACACCGGGTGGGCCTCAGATCAATAACGTTCACGGTTGGGTGGAAAAACCTTGAAACGCTCGAGTGTTTCATTGACATGGACATAGATAGACTCATAGGGGGACGCTTCATAATACCTCATGGCCTTTGGAGTTTCGGGGCACTCCAAGCTTTTGTCGCGTAGAAGCTTGCTGGTGTAGCCACTCTCGCAGTCTCGAAAGCCACGGGGCTTGCGACATTGACCGTTGAGAAAAAGTTAAGGATCTCACCAGGGTTGGGCTCACTGTTAGGATTTAAAATAACACACCCTGCCAACGATGATGGAGTGTTTGATCCGGGCGAGCACGTCGGCACGACCCCAGTAAACTTCGCCGTCACGAAAACTCTCGGGGTGCACCTGGATCGGGTGAACACATCGTACAACACGGTAGACGGCACTCCCAGCACATTACTGAAAACCGTTCCCGCCAGCGACTGTTTCTTTGGCGAGACCCTGACCTTAGACTTCCCACACCCCGAGATGAAAGTTTTGGAATCGGGACACATCCACGAATTTACGGTCTCTATTCTTGATGATAAAGGGCGAGAGTTGAAGAACGATTACCCGATTTCGGTCGTCCTAGAAATTTCAAATTAGAATTAAACGCATGTTCGTAATATATATTATCAACATTATGAGTATATACGGACCAGGTAGTTCTTCCGATTGGGTGACAAATTCAAAGAATTTGGAACCGACAGAAGGGGGATTCATCCCGACACAGAGCGACTTTTTAGCTACCCAAAAAACAAAGGCCTTGATCAATAGAACTATATCGGTGGCCACGGACGAGATTAACAAGAGTCTACTATCACAACTTAGAGAATATGCCCTGGAGTAGTATATAGGGAGTCAAAATGATACCACCAAGGTTGGGAAGCGTTATTGACCCTGGTTACAGCTCCCAACAGTATCGAAAAACGTGTTTTTGGCCAAATATGAAAAGTAGTCCCCAACAAAAAACAAATGTTGGCGTTGGGTGCCGCAATACAGGCAACAAAACCACCAGCGCAGGTGATATTATTCTGACTCCGATATTTCGAAAAAGAGAAAAAAAAGGGAAAAAAAGCCTTGTTTTTATTTCGAGTGTGCTGGGGAGTACTTTTGTTTGTTGGATTTTTTTTGGGAAAGTTGTTTATCCACATTTGGGACAACAAAATCCACAATCGTACTACCACCTCCCAATTGTATCCACATTTGGGACGAAAAATCCACAATTGTACTACCACCTCCCAATTCGTACCACATTTGGGACACAAAATCCACAATCGTACTACCACCACCCAATTGTGGATACGAATTGCACACACATCCCTTTTTGGGAAGTAGAAGAAAAATTTGTCTCCCAAGAGGCAAACAGAAATGGCCCATCCACATTTTGGACGAAAACATCCACAATCGTACTACCACCCCAAATACAAGCCAACAATTTCTGGAATACCAAACCTGTTTTCCACATGGGATGCGCCCCGATTCCAGAATCGATCCACACCCGATTTTCCAAAATGGATCTGCCATCCAAAAACAATTTCTGTTTTCCACATCCACAATCGAACGCCCAATTGAAGATATGTTTCCCATTGGAATAGACAAACAATTTTGCCAAATCGATCCAAAATGCCATACAAGGAATGCGAAACATGCGGCAAGGGTTTCGACAAGCCCGCAAAAAATTTTCGAAGACACATGGGTCGCAAGAACCCGTGCAGACCTCCCACGAGAGAGTGTCCCGAATGTGGAGGGAAGTGTTTGCCACCTACAAGACTCTCTGGCAACATCGCTCGAACAGGTGTCCCGAGGGGCCAGAAGATTGTTTTTCCAAAACAACCACGGAGGGTAGCAAGAAGAAAGCTGCGACCAGGAAGAGGATCCTGGTACTGGAGAGGAGGGTGGCAGAGTTGGAGGAGGAGGTGGCTAGACTGCGGGATGGAGCGAACATCGACAGCGACGACGATGAGACCGATTGGACAGATATGTAGAGAGAGGTCGGCTATTTTCTCCCAAGAGGCGAACAGAAATGATACCACCCATTTGTGTATTTGGACACATTTGGGAAAAGTGTAGAAAAAATTCGCCTCCCAAGAGGCAAACAGAAATGATACCACCCAATTGTCCACATTTGGACTTTTGGGAAAAGTGTAGAAAAAATTCGTCTCCCAAGAGGCAAACAAAATCTAGACCACCCAATTGTCCACATTCGGACTTTTGGGAAAAGTGTAGAAAAAATTTGTCTCCCAAGAGGCAAACAAAATGATACCACCCAATTGTCCACATTTGGTCTTTTGGGAAAGTCGAAGAAAAATCGTCTCCCAAGAGCAAAACAAAAATGATACCACCCAATTGTCCACATTCGGACTTTTGGGAAAGTCGAAGAAAAATCGTCTCCCAAGAGGCAAACAAAATCTAGACCACATCGAAAAACAGAAAACCTCTCCCAAAGGAGGTAGAAAGACAACTCGGAACAGGAAAGACAACTCGGTACACCAAAATGGCTACTCCATGTAGAACGGGTCGCGACTACCAGAGTGCTGGTGTACGTAGTCGCTAGTTTTGGTTTTTTCCTTCGGTGTACCGGACTGTTTTGTGGAGTGCACGAACTGGGCGTCGGTGTCTGTTTTGTTCTTCCAGAGTCTACAAGACTCTAGGGACACGAATGGGAACAGTGGTTTGCAGACCGCGTACGCCACCACGAGAACCCCGAGCCACCACTTCGCATTCTCTACGGTTTTCCAAATGTCGTGCACCTCCCACCCGGATTCCGTCTGGCACTCTTCTTCCTCCGGACACTCGTCTTTCTCCGGACACTCGTCTTCCTCCAGGTCGTCTTTCTTCGGATAGTTGGAAATTGCATCCAACAGTCTGCGTTCCAGTGTATCCAACCGGTTCTCCAAACGTCTCTCCATGTCGGACAGGCGCGTCGATTCTTCGAACGAGCTGGTATCTTCTAGTAGATCCGTGGGGAACTCGGTGGGGCCCGCAAAACCAGGCGCGGTCACCCTGTGTTCTACGGGGGTAGGGGTTTCTTGTTCTTCTGGGGGTGGGGTTTCTTCTCTTTCGTGGGCTTTGTACTACGCTCTACATCGGCATCGTCCCAGATTTTTTGAAGTGTACCACTACCGATCCCGTACTTCTTCTTTGTTTCGTCGGCTGTAGTCTTCCCGCGGGTGGAAATAATTTCTCGAATATTTTTCGGAGACAAGTAGGTTTTTGGCATCTTTGCAAACGTTTCTATCTAGAGGGGGCATTTGTCCAACATGGAATTCCCAAATCGTTCGAAATGGTCGAAATACTTGTTCGCGGTGCTCGGATTGCTCGGATTGCGCACCAGTGTGCTCGGTTTGCTCGCCAAATTGCTCGGATTGCTCGCCAGGAAATCCAGTCCGCTCGGGAAGGTCGAAATGCCTGCTCGCGATTCCCAGGGGGCTCGGGCTCTCCATTTCTAGCCAACAAGGATAGCAAAAATTGAAATTCTGGGAAGCAAACTGAGCACCATGGAGAGCCCGAGCAATCCGAGCACCGCGAACAAGTATTTCGACCATTTCGAACGATTTGGGAATTCCATGTTGGACAAATGCCCCCTCTAGATAGAAACGTTTGCAAACATGCCAAAAACCTACTTGTCTCCGAAAAATATTCGAGAAATTATTTCCACCCGCGGGAAGACTACAGCCGACGAAACAAAGAAGAAGTACGGGATCGGTAGTGGTAGACTTCGAAAAATCTGGGACGATGCCGATGTAGAGCGTAGTACAAAGCCCGAAGAAACCCCAGAAGAACAAGAAACCCCTACCCCCGTAGAACACAGGGTGACCGCGCCTGGTTTTGCGGGCCCCACCGAGTTCCCCACGGATCTACTAGAAGATACCAGCTCGTTCGAAGAATCGACGCGCCTGTCCGACATGGAGAGACTTTGGAGAACCGGTTGGATACACTGGAACGCAGACCTGTTGGAATCAATTCCAACTATCCGAAGAAAGACGACCTGGAGGAAGACGAGTGTCCGGAGAAAGACGAGTGTCCGGAGGAAGAAGAGTGCCAGACGGAATCCGGGTGGGAGGTGCACGACATTTGGAAAACCGTAGAGAATGCGAAGTGGTGGCTCGGGGTTCTCGTGGTGGCGTACGCGGTCTGCAAACCACTGTTCCCATTCGTGTCCCTAGAGTCTTGTAGACTCTGGAAGAACAAAACAGACCCCGACGCCCAGTTCGTGCACTCCACAAAACAGTCCGGTACACCGAAGGAAAAAACCAAAAACTAGCGACTACGTACACCAGCACTCTGGTAGTCGCGACCCGTTCTACATGGAGTAGCCATTTTGGTGTACCGAGTTGTCTTTCCTGTTCCGAGTTGTCTTTCTACCTCCTTTGGGAGAGGTTTTCTGTTTTTCGATGTGGTCTAGATTTTGTTTGCCTCTTGGGAGACGATTTTTCTTCGACTTTCCCAAAAGTCCGAATGTGGACAATTGGGTGTATCATTGTTTTGCTCTTGGAGCGATCTTATCATTTTTTTTTGCGGGAGGACGATTTTTCTTCGACTTTCCCAAAAGACCAAATGTGGACAATTGGGTGGTATCATTTTGTTTGCCTCTTGGGAGACAAATTTTTTCTACACTTTTCCCAAAAGTCCGAATGTGGACAATTGGGTGGTCTAGATTTTGTTTGCCTCTTGGGAGACGAATTTTTTCTACACTTTTCCCAAAAGTCCAAATGTGGACAATTGGGTGGTATCATTTCTGTTTGCCTCTTGGGAGGCGAATTTTTTCTACACTTTTCCCAAATGTGTCCAAATACACAAATGGGTGGTATCATTTCTGTTCGCCTCTTGGGAGAAAATAGCCGACCTCTCTCTACATATCTGTCCAATCGGTCTCATCGTCGTCGCTGTCGATGTTCGCTCCATCCCGCAGTCTAGCCACCTCCTCCTCCAACTCTGCCACCCTCCTCTCCAGTACCAGGATCCTCTTCCTGGTCGCAGCTTTCTTCTTGCTACCCTCCGTGGTTGTTTTGGAAAAACAAATCTTCTGGCCCCTCGGGACACCTGTTCGAGCGATGTTGCCAGAGAGTCTTGTAGGTGGCAAACTTCCCTCCACATTCGGGACACTCTCTCGTGGGAGGTCTGCACGGGTTCTTGCGACCCATGTGTCTTCGAAAATTTGCGGGCTTGTCGAAACCCTTGCCGCATGTTTCGCATTCCTTGTATGGCATTTTGGATCGATTTGGCAAAATTGTTTGTCTATTCCAATGGGAAACATATCTTCAATTGGGCGTTCGATTGTGGATGTGGAAAACAGAAATTGTTTTTGGATGGCAGATCCATTTTGGAAAATCGGGTGTGGATCGATTCTGGAATCGGGGCGCATCCCATGTGGAAAACAGGTTTGGTATTCCAGAAATTGTTGGCTTGTATTTGGGGTGGTAGTACGATTGTGGATGTTTTCGTCCAAAATGTGGATGGGCCATTTCTGTTTGCCTCTTGGGAGACAAATTTTTCTTCTACTTCCCAAAAAGGGATGTGTGTGCAATTCGTATCCACAATTGGGTGGTGGTAGTACGATTGTGGATTTTGTGTCCCAAATGTGGATACGAATTGGGAGGTGGTAGTACAATTGTGGATTTTTCGTCCCAAATGTGGATACAATTGGGAGGTGGTAGTACGATTGTGGATTTTGTGTCCCAAATGTGGATACAACTTTCCCAAAAAAAATCCAACAAACAAAAGTACTCCCCAGCACACTCGAAAAACAGGCTTTTTTTCCTTTTTTTTCTCTTTTTCGAAATATCGGAGTCAGAATAATATCACCTGCGCTGGTGGTTTTGTTGCCTGTATTGCGGCACCCAACGCCAACATTTGTTTTTTGTTGGGGACTACTTTTCATATTTGGCCAAAAACACGTTTTTCGATACTGTTGGGAGCTGTAACCAGGGTCAATAACGCTTCCCAACCTTGGTGGTATCATTTTGACTCCCTATATACTACTCTTGGCTGTGAATACACAAAGTCGTGAAGAAACGCATACGGAACTAAGCGAACTAGGTGAAAAAATAACCACATTTCGGAAAGAGGCCAGGTTGGGGATTGAGGGAATCCGAACGGGTGTTGAGAAAGCCCGAGAAGACAACCAGGCGGACCTTACGGATGTGTATGGGATGTTGCGCTCAGAGGACTCTCTCATCAGAGAAGCAACACTTACTGAACTAGACGGAAAAATAACCAAATTTCGAAAAGAGACCCGGTTGGGTATTGATAAAGTCCGAGAAGACCACTAGGAGGCCCTTACGGAGGCTTGTGATGTGTTGCGCTTAGAGGACTCTCTCATCAGAGAAGCGGCACTTACTGAACTAGACGGAAAAATAATCGAATTTCAAAAAGAGACCCGGTTGGTGGTTGATAAAGTCCGAGAATACCACCAGGCGGCCCTTACGGAGGCTTATGATGTGTTGCGCTTAGAGGACTCTCTCATCAGAGAAGCGGCACTTACTGAACTAGACGGAAAAATAGCCGATTTTCAGAAAGAGACCCGGTTGGGAGTTGAGAAAGCCCGAGAAGACCACCAGGTGGCGTATGGGGTGTTACGCTCAGAGGACTCTCTCATCAGAGAAGTAGCACTTACTGAACTAGACGAGAAAATAATCGAATTTCGAAAAGAGGCCCGGTTGGGTGTTGAGGGGGTCCGAACGGGTATTGATAAAGTCCGAGAAGACCACCAGGCGGCCCTTACGGAGGCTTATGGGGTGTTGCGCTCAGAGGACTCTCTCATCAGAGAAGCGGCGGTTGCTGAACTAGACGGGAAAATAACTAAATTTCAAAAAGAGGCCCGGTTGGGTATTGAAAAAGCCCTAGAAGACCACCAGGCGGCCATTACGGAGGCTTATGGGGTGTTGGGCTCAGAGGACTGTCTCACCAGAGAAGCGGCACTTACTGAACTAGACGGGGAAATAACCGAAATTTCCGATAAACTGAAACGTGCTCGTAGAGCCTCGACCAAAGCGCTTGAGGATGCCTCCGAAAAGATTCGTGCTGAGGCCCATACCTCTATCGGGGGGCTTGCCGGATTGTTGAAAACAATGAAAATGCAAAAACGTGTCATAAGAGTTTGGGCTGAGAAGCAGGGCTCATTGGTTGAGGGGCTTTCTGAATATTCGTTCGGTGCCAAAGCGAGTAATAAATATGGGGCATACGCCATGACAGCTCCAGGTAAACTTCTCCGAATGGCGGTCTGCTCGGTTAATGCTAATGGTAAACCTGTGGGCGCGGTCATGATAAATATCGTACTGGATGGGAAAGAACGGGCAATTGGAGTCACTAAACTCGCTGGAGATAGTTCGTCGTTGGTTTTGTTCGCCGGTGATGATCTAATTAGACTTTCCGAAGGTAGTGTTATTAACTTTCTTACGAAAAGCGCTGACCCAGCGAGTTCTTCCACTAGTGTCTCATTGTTAATTGAACTTAATTTGTAAAATACCAATAATCATGAACGAATCAATTGTCAATACCAATCCAATTCACGAAAGAAGTTTAGATTTTAGGTTGGATAATATCGTCGCTATGCAGGATATTTTAGTTAGACAATGTACAAATAGAAAAAGAAACGCTAAAAAATATAAGCGCGCTGAAGCATCTAGTACGGTTCTTGCAAGTTTATCTGTAATGAGTGGTGCGGGGACTGCTGCAACGCTATCTACAATTGTAACGGTTCCACTTGCAGGCGTTTTGAGTGGAATTACCGTTTTATCTGGAATACTTTGTATGGTAATTAGGGCGGCGGGTGGAAAACTCGATAAAAAAAAGTAGAAAACATGATAGAATATCCGTTCTCGCCAGGTCTAAGAAAAATACCATCGACGTTATAGTGTCCAAAGCGTTGACCGATAATGAAATATCAAACTTAGAGTTTGAATCTGTGGTGGAGGAAATGGGGAGATATGAAGAATTAAAAAATGATATTAGAATCAAAGCTAGCGCCACCATGCCCAAGGTTGAGTGTACTAATTGGGATAAATTTGGGGTAAAACTTGGAAATAAAGTCGGAGGAAATGTTACAGCACCATTGTGATATTTTATTTAATAATAAAAGTAATTATATTGGTGCAGTAAACAAATTTACATACCTATACAACATGTGTTTTTCACTGAGAATTAAGCCGTAATCGTATAACAAATTGAGTCGAGGATTACACTGTAATCGCCTCACTAAGTGGTTATAAATAACCTGTGTACACACCGTCTGTTTAAATTGATACATTCGGCTATAAATAACTGTCTGTTTACACATGGTTCATAACCCGTGTAATTGATACACTCAGCTATAAATAACTGTCTGTATCAATTACATGGTTCATAACCCGTGTAATCCTCGTCTGCTTGGTGTTATGATTACAAACAACATAAATTAATTATTATGTTTTCTATGTAATAATAGGGGGTTTTCAGCTTAAATTATTAATAATTTTGTAAAAATTAATAAAATAACGAGCCATCCCGGAAATTCGTGAACCTCTCTAAGTGTTTATAAATAATTATAATTTGCACACCATTTGTATGTTGTATAGGAAACTGATGAGTATATATACGTTTGTTTGCCTTACAACAATTGGTCTCATCTCGTGCATGCCATGTTGTTGATCCGGTATGACGTCCGTCTCGTCTGTTTAATGGTAGCAGTCTATAAATATGTGTGAATGTGGTGATGTAATTGCGTAGCTCAAAGGTGCCGGCCTAAAAGATTTCTGCCTAAGAGCTTGCAATTTCGGAAACCAAATTCACAAAATAGGCTCGCCTTACTTCGCTGGTTTCTCTGAATAGAGGAATTGGCAATGGGGTTAAAGGCGACCCGTAAAACTAGACTGTGAGCCAACAGATGCGTGGGCTTAAGAAAGGTCCCAACACCCCAGTGGCTGGGTGCCGGCTAAGAAATCTACCCAGTCGCTGGGGGTGTTGTGCACAAGTGGAGGCTTTTTCTATTTTTCGTTGTGCTTGTTAAATATATTTGTATACGCGAAATCGTAGAAATGTATATTTGTAAACGAATCGTTGGGTTTTAACAATTTTATATAATACACCCTAGTTTCATATCCGATACGCATTATCCGTCTTAATGTTTGTATTTGCCTCTTGTATAGTTCACATAATTGTCGGTATAATATTGTAAATGCAACGTTTTTATCGTAGCGTAATAAATTACGCTGATATTTCATATATTCGATATCGCCTAGTGTTTTCAATTTATAGAATTTATATATAGGACTATAACCCCCGTATTCTTCGTAAACTTCTTCAACACAGCCATTAAAAACTTCCAATTCCCATTGTATTTTATTATCCATTTTCTCTAATAATAGTGGTATAATTGGTATTGTTTTTTTCTGTTCAATTTCCAATATAATTGGGACTACGATATCATCTCTTTTCAAAATTATTTTCTCCAAAATTCATAAATTTGCTGTCGGGAGACAATTTCCTCGTTAACCAATTTTTGATTTTTCGGGGGTGGTGGGGGTAGTATAGAGGGTTATAAATGATACCACCGTAGGTGGTATCATTTTGACTCCCTCTATACTACTATTGTTACTCCATCAGTTCTGAAGCAATTGGGTATTTCAAAATTTGAATTGGGTAAAATTACATCACACTACTGTTTACACATCAACAGACAGCAATTATTGAATAGTTTGTTTCGAAATGAAAACATATAGAACATGGTATATAGAACACTTCACAACCGCTAAATGCGTCTAACTAACTGAATTTAGGTCAAACTTCGACGTGTTTTGATTTGTGTATCGAGATATTGGAACTTGGTGGAGCTTCAGGTTTGTGACGTCAACATTTTATTTATAGCCAATTTGCAAACCGCTGAACTCTTGTAGTTAAAACGTTGATTTATTGCCAAATTGTGTTATTTCGATTACTTAAAGTTTTAAACAGAGATAATGGCCAAAAATGAAAAATTATCCGGTTGATGTAGTTTGGAAGGGATACAACAAAGTTCGCGTTTGTAGATTACCGAATATAGGAGAAAAGGGTGGTTACAAACTTTTTCACAAACCGATGGATAACAAATATATAGCCGATCTATTTATAGATCGGCTAATAAAAATAGCATGCCTTATTTGCATAATTATGGAAATAGCCTGATCCCACCGCGAGTCACTAACAGTAAAACAAATATTACTAAATGATAATATCTGCATAGCGGGCACTCGTAATTTTTAGAACTGGTGGAATAGTGACACAATTATACACTTATTTAATTCATATAAAGAACATTTTGAGTGGGCATGTACCTTTAAGCCGTCCTATATACTCTCTTAATTAGACGAGCAAATACAAAATAATCTGACTAGTGGGCAGTATCACATTTTTGACAAGAATTTGTGTTACTTATCGCGTCCCATTTAATTTGTCTTGACCAGTTAGTAAGCTGTCGTGACGCGATACTTATGTTGTTAAGAAATCGTTGATACAGTTCGTACAGTGTTCAAGGACGGACTGTTCGATGGACTGCGCATGCGTCTCTCACATAACATCCTTTTTTCCAGCTCCAACTTTTTTGTGGATAAAACAGTGTTTGCATACACTTTCTGTTATATTAGCAGTATTACAGCAGGAAATATTGATATATTGTCATTTTCCCATTCAACATGTAGTTTATTGTGTACTATTTGCTTTTGGAACCCATTATTTCTTCCAATTTGAAATATTTTCACTCAGCGTCCCAGAGACGCTTGGAAACATGTATGTCTGTTCATCGTCGCCACAGACCACTTCCGGTGGCAATACACAATATTGCAACAGTCTACAGCCACATCCCCATTGAGAGCATACAATTCAAGTGGTGGAAATGCAAATTTGCATGACAAACATGACAAACATGACTTTGACATCCAGGTCATTCAGACCAAACTTTACTTGAATATAAACCGATTGCTCCAGCTCGACTGTCCCATTAGCAATCATTCCCACCTCATAATGACGTTGCCACTTTTTAAATGTGTTTGGCAACCACCACATATGACGAACAGGTGCCCGAAACCAGATTACTGATACCTGGGAAGAGTGTTAATCAATAAATCATCGGATGTTGAGACAAACCCAGGCCCTAAGAGTAAATACCCATGTGGCTTATAAGTCACTTAGTGTATACTGTTATGTCGTTATTTTAGGGTTTGTGTTTTTTTTTGCTACATTGTTTGAACCAAGGTTTTTATTCATCTATAGACCACATACAACAAAACTCGGGTTGGTTCCATTTTTTTCTATAAGCCATATCGCCGCCATCTTGAAATTCAAAATGGCTGCCATTGAAATTTATATTTTGAGATCAAGGTCATTATGTGTGATGTTTTTGCAGCGGAAAACACATTATTATGGACAAAAAATATTAGCAGGATGAGTTCAATACATTTTGAGATACCAGCCATTTTGGTTTTCAAGAAGGCCGCCATTTCAAAATTTGAAATCCAGTATTTATTTTACATTTTTGAATGTCGTGGTAAGATTTTGTTTTTTCCTTCTGGTTATACTCGTATTTCTTTGAACACATTCTGCTGAGTTTATTGCTAACTGGTATTGTGTTACGAGTAAGTTTTAGTTTCAAAATGGCCACCGAAACTATGTACATTGCCACATTGAAGATTTGTAAAACATTGTAGTATTACCATGATTACTGTGGCTGTAGTTCTTTCAAATGATATTGTGATTGGAACGTGTGTGTCTGCTTGAAAACATATCTATATACAGCATATAACACAACTGAAGTTTATTCCATTTGTTAAGAGCCGCATGGCCGCCATTTTGAATTTTAAAATGGCCGCCATCGAAGTTAATTTATATTTAACGTCAACGTTATATGTGATGTTTTTATTATTATTTATTATGAATAAGACATATTGGCATAATTATTTCAGTATATTTTAAAATGGTTGCCATATTATTTTTAAAATGGCCGCCATTTAAACTTGACAATCTAATATTTATTATACATGTGTAATGCAGTGCTGATATGTGTTTCTTCTGCTTATACTCATAATACAATGAACACAAAGTGTTGAGATTATTGCTAACTAGTACTGTGGTACTAGACGCCATTATCTTCAAAATGACCGGTGGAAATAAGTGTGTCACATACATTGCCACTTCAAGGATTTACATCCATTACGTACTGTTTTATTACGTATTTACATCTATTACGTATTACATCTATTACATCTATTACGTGTTATGCTTCTTCAAACGGTATCTTGGTTAGCACATGTGTTTTCCTTTAAACTAAGAAGATGAAAATATGGCCAACCATCCATGTTATCCAAGTGTATATTTTTCTTCATGAGAAAGCGTCTGTTACGGCGATATGATGCACCATCTGCAGTCTGTAAGATCTGGCATTGTGCTAGCAGACTGCAACTGGTCTCAACAGTTTGCTGTCTTTATGGAGTTCAGCTTAGTCGCCAATGTTTAGCTATTTTAATTGTAAAGCTACTATGATGTTATCATAGGATTTCTTGCCTTGTTGATGACTGGATTTGATCTTGTCTCAAAACCAAACATGTATTGGATATACCTGCTCGCAAGTGCTCAGTAAACTGGACAGAAGCTGTTGTCTCATCAACAATTGTGCAGGTGACCATTCCGGTTATGTGAATTTTGATATTCCAGTATACCCAAATATAGGTATGTACATTCATCTTTTGTTTTTACGAAACTGTTTCATAATGATCACTGTTCGCCCAGTTAACCCACTAGACATTGGCTACTTCATCTGACACATGGCCATTTTGGAGTTCATGCTGTGTGACTGTTGTTGTTAACAGTTACCTGCAATTCTTCTCATTCCATGCATACATCTTTGTAGCCTGGTACATAGTGTGATATCAGAGTTTCTTTGGCTTTTCAGTTTCTATCTTCAATCTTCCTACCATTTTACCAGAACATAATATCTTGCGCTCATATAATGTCTGAATGCCGAGATGGCCATTGTGCACGGCTTGCAACATTTTGGACTCGAGAGGAGTCAGAATTATGTGTTTAGATCCTTTCAGTTTATCGCTGTAATCCCATTACGCCACTATTTTCTGCGGACATTGCATTCTGAATTTGAGTTATCCATTTAGACTCAAATGTGCATTTCACTCAATCAAGTTTGCAATTTATTGCAACTCGTGATCACTGACAGGTTAGTTCGCAAATACTAAATGTACCTGTGAGTTCATACCCTTAAACAAGTTAGAATATATGTTTGTTACTGACTCGTGGGATAGCGTATCAGTAACTAGTACGTTTTTGCCAGAAACGTGTTTCATGGACAGGCCATATTGTTTCACCGGCAGTAAAATATCCTGTAATCTGTGACGACATGAATACAGAATTTGTTTAATGGATATGAGAGGCAAGTGATCTTACTCCACTTGAACAGTCAGTCCGTACACATAAAGAAACCGTTTCCGGCCAAATAACATGCCTCATTATTCATGTTCAATCATGAGCATATTAATTTTATGCGATAATCAATGATATGGAAGTATTAGCCATTCGCTTGCCTTTGTGGCACACAATAATGAAGTGTCTCTGGCTTTGCCAAGTCATAATATGAAAATTTCAACAAATGAAACGCAATTTGGACCATAAATGCACTGATTACTGGTATATTGATATCATCAAAATATGGTCTATTCGCACGGAGCAGCGAATCTCTGTATTCTATGTCAATGGTTTAAATTAATTAGGCAAACAACTGAATTTCATTTAACATGTTAAATAGTCAAAGACACTAGTTATGCATCAATTTAATTTCTATTCACTAAATATTCATAAAATATTCGGCCGACAACTATTATATGTGTAAAGTCTCAAATATCCAGTTACAAACCAAGCATAATCTTTGCAAAAGATCGCATTCAAAAACAATTATTATTTACTATGCCGGCCGACAACTCTTTTATTTGTGAAATCTCAGATCTTACAAACCGGGCATAATTTTTGTGATCTTCTTCTGGTTTGTTACAGAGAGTAATTAAGCATCTGTTTCATTTACATTGGAAATTACTGCAGAATTTACACAAAAACATATTTAGCTGACTGCCAAAAAATGTAACTTGTGAAGTCTCATAGCATATCGACAGAGGATAATAATTGAATTATCTTATTCACCTTGTTGAAAACTCGAATTACAAACCAAGCATAATTGTTCCAAAATATCGCCTTAAAAATTAATTATATCCAGACTGATTAGAGAGTACACTGATGTACATATTGCCGGTAGTCTAATCAGACTCAGCTGATCAGGGACTACTAGTGATCAGGGACTACTAGTGATCAGGGACTATTATTGATCAGGGACTACTAGTGATCAGGGACTACTTGTGATTAGGGACTAGTAGTGATCAGGGACTATTAGTGATATATTAGTGATCAGGGACTACTAGTAATCAGGTACTACTCTTAATTAGGGACTACTAGTGATCGGGGACTATTAGTGATCAGGTACTATTAGTGATCAGGGATACATAGTGTCGGTAACCTGATCAACAGTGCTAGATATGCCGCTTTATCAGGGACTACACTGCTGTACATAGTGTTGGTAGCCTGATCAACCTAGCTAACATATGCCACCTGATCAGGGACTACACTGGTATACTACTGATATGCATAGTGTCGGAAGCCTGATCGCCTGTGCTAAATATGTAGCATGGCCAGGGACTACACCAGTGTACATAGGACTACACCAGTGTACATATTGCCGATAGTCTGATCAACCTAGCTAGATAGGCCGGCTGCTCAGGGATTACACCAGTATACAGATTGCCGATCGTCTGATCGACCTAGCTAGATATGCCGGCTGCTCAGGGACTTCACTGGTGTACAGATTACTGATAGTCTGATCAACCCAACTGGACACGGTGTACAGATTACCGATAGTCTGGTCAATCTAGCTAGATATGCCGGCTGCTCCGGTGTACACATTACTGATAGTCTGATCAACCTAGCTAGATACACTACACTTGTGTACATATTACCGACAGTCTGAACAACTTAGCTAGATATGCCGGCTGCTCAGGCACTACACCGGTGTACAGATTACCGAACGTCTGAACAACTCAGCTAGATATGCCGGCTGCTCAGGGAATACACCGGTGTACCGATTACCGATTGTCTGGTCAACTTAGCTATATATGCCGGCTGCTGAGGGACTACACCGGTGTACAGATTACTGATAGTCTGATCAACCTAGCTAGATATGCCGGCTGATCAGGGAATACACCGGTGTACAGATTACGGACGGTCTGATCAACCTAGCTAGATATACCGGCTGCTCAGGGATTACACCAGTATACAGATTGCCGATCGTCTGATCGACCTAGCTAGATATGCCGGCTGCTCAGGGACTTCACTGGTGTACAGATTAGTGATAGTCTGATCAACCCAACTGGACACGGTGTACAGATTACCGATATTCTGGTCAATCTAGCTAGATATGCCGGCTGCTCCGGTGTACACATTACTGATAGTCTGATCAACCTAGCTAGATACACTACACTGGTGTACAGATTACCGACAGTCTGAAAAACTTAGCTAGATATGCCGGCTGCTCAGGGAATAAACCGGTGTACCGATTACCGATTGTCTGGTCAACTTAGCTAGATATGCCGGCTGCTCAGGGAATACACCGGTGTACCGATTACCGATTTCTGGTCAACTTAGCTATATATGCCGGCTGCTGAGGGACTACACCGGTGTACAGATTACTGATAGTCTGATCAACCTAGCTAGATATGCCGGCTGCTCAGGGAATACACCAGTATACAGATTGCCGATCGTCTGATCGACCTAGCTAGATATGCCGGCTGCTCAGGGACTTCACTGGTGTACAGATTAGTGATAGTCTGATCAACCCAACTGGACACGGTGTACAGATTACCGATAGTCTGGTCAATCTAGCTAGATATGCCGGCTGCTCCGGTGTACACATTACTGATAGTCTGATCAACCTAGCTAGATACACTACACCGGTGTACAGATTACCGACAGTCTGAAAAACTTAGCTAGATATGCCGGCTGCTCAGGGAATACACCGGTGTACCGATTACCGATTGTCTGGTCAACTTAGCTATATATGCCGGCTGCTCAGGGACTACACCGGTGTACAGATTACTGATAGTCTGATCAACCTAGCTAGATAAGCCGGTATAACAGAAAATTCTTCAGCCCAGTAAAGGTTTCAGTCCGCGCATGCGCAGACGGAACAATAACAATCGGGGCCAAGGCTGTGTAAAGTTTAAGTCATCGATTATATTTCAAGATTTAATGAGATTAACGTACGTCTAAGCATAAAAATGGTCCCAAATGTAAAATTTAGGTATTTTCCCGTCCGGGGATGTTATGAATGCGTATTTTCGACCTCCGTGTCGCACTTTAGTGGCCATATACTATTCTGCTGATAAATCGAGATGCTATCGGACACCTGTTTGGCGCCTGACAGCATATACGTTCATTCATATACATTAGTAAAATGTTATAATGTTATAAAACAGTAGTGAATGTGTACAATGTGTGCTGCATGCAATGGATGAGTGCACCATGTGTATGCTGGCTGATCTGTCTAGGTATGTGATGATAACTAAATTGTGGCTGTGACTGTAGAAATCAGGCTTTTGGGATTGCTGACAAGTGTATCTCGAGATCAAATAGCACACTCCTGTAACCTGATCTATCTGTAATCTATGGTGCTTGTATTAAGCATGACGGGTATTTCATTGATGGACAGGTGTACAGTGCAGATCCTGATCAGATTGTGCGGATGCACAGTCTGATCTGGATCTACACTGGTCACAAAGCCCATAGGCCCCATTTATCCTGTCACAACCACAAGTATACATACAATTTCGTTTTAATTTTCCTGTGCACTGGATCATAAAATGTGTTGAATAGACGTATCAACATACCAGATGATAGAACACATGATACAAGCATACACCTATATTTGCCATTAACGTACCACCAACCACGTCATGTATGCCAGTCAGGGTTTACACTGTTCACCACTTCAGTTTAATTAGTGCGGTATTCTTTCTGACAAACATTTTAGATACTTATCAACGTGTAGGAGTGTACTAGTTGATCAGGTGCTACACTGAACACAATCCTTGTAATCTGGTGATGGTGTTTTGATGTATCAGAAATAAAATCCGCCAATTGATATTCAAAAAGACATGGTGCATTTATAACCAGTAATGTGCAGTACTATTTAATAGGCTACACAAAATTAATGTTTAGATTCTCATCCAAATTTTGGTGAAAAATGGGGCGGGTGGGACACTTATTTGTTATTTTCAGGCAATACTAAAACGAGGTGTTGAACGGCAAGGCGCAGTTGCGTGCAATAGTGTTTTGTAATAACATGTTAATTTTGAAGTATTGCTAATCTCGAGGGGGCGGGTTCCGGGGTTGCTGTATTGCGCTACGTAAAGCACTCAGATAAAAAGCTGTGGGAGCGGTATAATACGCGGGCCGCATCATTCTCGTAAATTTTACCAAATGTTTGTTGTGCCCCATCAACTGATGAGACAGGTGCATGCGCCGATGTACAGGCAGTATGTGGAGAGCAGTATCCTCGCCCATGGTCGGCCGGTAGACAGGGATGTATGTGACATGCTAGAGTGTCGGTCACGGAGAAGCGGCCGGAAGAGGTGGGTGCAGTGTGCTGTGTGTGGACGGTGGTTCCACATCACCTGCTGTCGCCTGCCTGTGACGGCTGCTCTCAGTGACGTAGACTACGAGTGTGTCATATGCACTGCTATGTACAGACAGAATATTTTTATACGCCCGTTTGTAAAAAAGTGTAGACCTTGATCAGACTGTGCGAGTCACAGGCTGGTCTTGGGCTACATTTTTCACAAACTCAATAAATCCCCTCTTGACGGGACACATTATTTTAAAGTAGAAATGCAAAGGATTTTTTTTAATTGGAAATGGTAATACTCGATTGAAGAATTAAGTGGTAGGAGGGAGCAGCGTTCATCATTACCGAGAGGCCGACATACATGGTTTGGCCCTCTTGTACCGTGGTACTTGAGAGCTAAATCCAGTTATGCTCCATTATTAAATAATAAGCTGTACAGATTACGGATGGTCTGGTCAACCTAGCTATATGTGCCGCCTGATCAGGGACTACACTGGTGTACAGATTACCGACAGTCTGAACAACCTAGCTAGATATGCCGGCTGCTCAGGGACTACACTGGTGTACAGATTATCGACAGTCTGAACAACCTAGCTAGATATGCCGGCTGCTCAGGGACTACACTGGTGTACAGATTATCGACAGTCTGAACAACCTAGCTAGATATGCCGGCTGCTCAGGGACTACACTGGTGTACAGATTATCGACAGTCTGAACAACCTAGCTAGATATGCCGGCTGCTCAGGGACTACACTGGTGTACAGATTATCGACAGTCTGCACAACCTAGCTAGATATGCCGGCTGCTCAGGGAATACACCAGTGTACAGATTAAGGATAGTCTGATCAACCTAGCTAGATATGCCGGCTGCTCAGTGACTACACTGGTGTACAGATTACCGACAGTCTGAACAACCTAGCTAGATAAGCCGCCCGATCAGGGACTACACTGGTGTACAGATTACCGACAGTCTGAACAACCCAGCTAGATATGCCGGCTGCTCAGGGACTACACCGCTGTACGGATTACGGATAGTCTAGTCAATCTAATTAGATATGCCGCCTGATCAGGGACTGCACCGGTGTACAGATTACGGATAGTCTGATCAACCTAGCTAGATATTCCGGCTGCTCAGGGACTAAACTGGTGTACGTATTAGCAATTATGTGGTCGTCCCAAGTTGATGAGCATGCTGATAAGGCACTACACTGGTCTACAATTTGGTGATATTCTCAGCAGCCTGTGTATATATGCAAGTTGATCAGCGACTATACTGATCTACCGATTGTCGATATTCTGATCAGCGTGGATTGATATTTACTGCGTTTATGACATTTTAATCCATTGTTTGCACCAAGGTGTGATACCCGGATGTTTATTGACAATTGGTGATTATACAGCAAGTACCTTACGATATAGCCCACCAGTATAGCTCAATATCACACTGCGCTTCCCGGCTGTCTGATCAGGCCATACGCTGGTGGTCGTTGAGTCAATACAGCAATGTTTATTTGTAAGTATCTGCTGAATGTAAAAGTACAATAAGTATTATGAGTAGGGTATACACTGGAACCATATGTTCTAAGGTCACTCTTCTTAACTGACGTCACAGTTTCGCACCTATAGCAGGGCTGTACAAATTGATTTTTAGCCACTTGTCCCGGACAAGTGACTTGAAAAAAGTGACTTGTCCTGGAAAATATAATTTTCAGGGCAAGTAATTTTGAAAAAGTGACTTGTCCTCGTAAGATTTCTTATACGAAACTGTCCCAAAGCAAAAGAATATTATCATAGTTGTTAAATATAATACAATTGAGCACTTGGCACATATACATATTATATTAAATATCTATAATATGTATACTAATTTAGGCAGAGATAGAAAAGTAGAGTGTAAAGTAGAAATGATAGGGCATTGGATACAATAATGTAGAAAAAATGGCTCAGTTAAAAAGGTGATATTTTTGTTAAAAATCATGTTTTCGGCATAAAAACACAAAGGTGCACATCTTCAATATGTGTAGAAGACGTGTGTATAGTTTCAGAACGATCGACTGAGCGGTTTCGGAGGAGTTGTGTACACAAACTCTGTACCGTATATAGAATTGTATAGAAAAATGTAGAACAAATGGCTATGTTAAAAAGGCGATATTTTTGTTAAAAAACATTTCGGCATAAAAACACCAAGGCGCACATCTTCATTATGTGTAGAAGATGTGTGTATAGTTTCAGAACGATCGACTGAACGGTTTCGGAGGAGTTGTGTACACAAACTCTGTACCGTATATAGAATTGTATAGACAAATGTAGAAAAAATGGCTATGTTAAAAAGGCGATATTTTTGTTAAAACAAATTTCGGCATAAAAACACAAAGGTGCACATCTTCATTATGTGTAGAAGACGTGTGTATAGTTTCAGAACGATCGACTGAACGGTTTAGGAGGAATTGTGTACACAAACTCTGTACCCTATATAGAATAGTATAGAAAAATGTAGAACAAATTACTAAGTTAAAAATGTGATATTTTTGTTAAAAAATATGTTTTCGGCATAAAAACACCAAGGTGCTCATCTTCAATATGTGTAGAAGACGTGTGTATAGTTTCAGAACGATCGACTGAACGGTTTCGGAGGAGTTGTGTACACGAACTATGCACTTTTTCTGTCAGCCGCCCGCCCGCCCAGCGGTAAAACATAACATGTACCGTTTTTTAAAAACGGTCGTATAAAAATAGTTTCCTAAAATAATGAGAATCGTCTTGCGTTTTCGCTCATGCATGTGCGGCGTGTTTGCAAAACGCGAGATTGAATATGATAGAATTTCGCGTTTTCGTCTCGAAAGCTCGAAAACGCGAGGTTGCTACATGTCCCTAATAGGACACGTAAACATTGTCTTCGGAGACGATTCTCATGTGCTGCAAAAACATTTTAACGTTTTTATTAAGAAATAGAACAAATGTGAACAAACATGTGAACACGAGAGACCAAATCGCGAGGCGAAAACATGAGATTCTATTGTATTCATTCTCGCGTTTTCGCCTGGCTATCTCGCGTTTTCGAGACTGCGATATCGCGTTTTCGCCTCGGCCTTTTCACGATGTCGCCTTCCGCTTTTGGAAATACGTTTGTTCATGTCATTATGTGTGTGTAGAATGTATGCGTGTTGAAATTGAGTTTTGCGCATACATTACATGTACGTACGTACGTAGAATGCAATTCGAACTAGCATGCTTTATATGCATGTACGTGCGTAGAACCAAATCCAACACGCATGCTGTCTACACATGCATGGGCAAATCGTATTTCCAAAAGCGGAAGGCGAGACCGAGATCGCAAAAACGCGAGATTGTAACATAAAACAAAAATATGGCGTACCCACCCATCCCCAATTAGCACATTGGCGACATATCATTTTCGGTCTAGCTGCACACCTGATGGTGTTTACAATCATCAGTCGGTAATCCAGTTTCACGTGCAAAGTGTGACTGACCTTTAGAATTCGGTGGAAACAAACATACCAAAACCACGCTATGTAGTCGCTCACGTCATCGCATCGCCGATGAATTGATAATTACGCATTAGCTTGTGCATTTTCACATTTGTTTGATTTCTTGATAAAAACAAGCTTTGGCAGCACATGAGAATCGTTTCCTAAGACGATTCTCAAATTTTGTCAAAATATGTTTTTGTAAAGAAATATCAATGTATTCGCGTTTTCTTTTCACATTTGTCAGATGTCTTAATAAAACATGTTTTGGCAACACATGAGAATTGTCTCTTTAGACGTTTCTAATATTTTGTAAAAAGAATTGTCACATTTGTTTGAATTCGAGGACCGTACAAACAATTGACAAATCAGAAATCCACAACTTAATTTGTGTTTCTCGAGTCGGGTTTCATACGGTGGCGAGGAAATACGATCGATTACATACCGTGAAAATCTTGTTGGAACTTAAATGTCAATTGTCACGTAGACCATTTCAGTTTACCGCGCGTTACGTCAGCTGTTATTCTAAGTACGTATGGTAGCTCGGTATGAGCATTTCTTT
This sequence comes from Conchocele bisecta, assembly GCA_029237695.1. Classification (NCBI taxonomy): domain Eukaryota; kingdom Metazoa; phylum Mollusca; class Bivalvia; order Lucinida; family Thyasiridae; genus Conchocele; species Conchocele bisecta. Next base: position 15,864,449 of record CM055267.1, on the reverse strand, counting down.
CCTTCGTGTATAAGGTATGGGTTGTGGACTAGGGCTTAGCACACCGAATTCCAATCTGGAGGTTGTGGGTTCAAACATCGCCTTGGGAATCAAACATACCTACATAGTATGTCCATCAAATTCAATTTCACTTTTTCCTTCGTTTATATGCCGCATAGAAACGATAATCAAGAACCTTAAATTCCATTTCAACCCTGTGAAGGAAAATGCATTTATTTCTCTAAAGTTAGGTGTCTGGCCTGTCGACGCAGAGAGACGAAAACGTTAACATACATAAAATAAATCAATAACCATCGATCGCCGCAGAATGTTTTCGCTAATTCGCTAATAACTTTCAAATTACTTTCAAATTCGATTAAATTAATATAATCAGGGTCGCTGTAGATTGCTATATCACTTTCTTGCGATACACAGGTACTGTGTAACACAGTAGCTGCGAATCGCCAGGACGCCCGCGGCGTTATCGATCGATAAAGTGGTCAGTTTTGGGATTAAGTTTATGACAGTCCGGTTCCAAAAAACTGGCTTGGTCGAGACGTTCTAACAGAAAATAGTGACTTTCCAGGGACTAAATTCCAGTATAGAGGCACTTTCCCGAGATTAAAACAGATTTGTCCCGGGCGTCGGGCGTTCCAATTTGTACAGCCCTGATAGAGAACAGTATGCAGCTACTGTTCATAAATTGGGAAAATATGCTGATTATGACAGGCAAGAGAGTAAGAAAACATGTTCATATTCGTCTTATGATAAGACAACATTATTTTTGCAATTATTAAAATATCCTTTGTTAATTTTTGTCACCATTCAGCATTCAATTGTTGTTACAGACGCGCGAAAATAAGTCAGCTAATGAAAACCCGACTTTCCAAATAATCCGACCAATGATATCTACGCTTCCAATTTCTGTCAGCCAATCAAAACTATACATTGAGAAAATGTTCGTCCAATGAAAACCATACATTGAGCCTAAACCCTGGTTTAAGCTCAAACCGTGGTTTAAGCTATCAGAAATCCTATTTTCTGCCGCCAAGTGCACAATAATTGCTCCAACCAGGGTTTAAGAAAACTACCGTTTGGGATGAATTGCCAGTTATTTTCTTAAACTATGGTTTGGGTCCAAATTAGGGTTTAAGCTTTTAATTCGATTACGACCTCAAACGGCAGTTTCTGGCCAAATGCACAATAATTTCTTAAACTGGGGTTTGAGAGCCTAAACCATGGTTTAGACTCTCAAACTGTGGTTTAGTGAATTATTGTGCATTTGGCCAGCCTAAACTAGCGTTTGGGCAGTCCAAACTGGGGTTTGAGCTCAAACCGTGGTTTAAGCTATCAGAAACCCTAGTTTGAGAGTCTAAACGGTGGTTTCTGCCGCCAAGTGCATAATAATTGCTCAAACCAGGGTTTAAGAAAACTACCGTTTGGGATCACGATTGCCAGTTTTTTTCTTAAACTGTGGTTTGGGTCCAAACTAGGGTTTAGGCTTTTAATTCGATTACGACCTCAAACCTCAAACGGCAGTTTATGACCAAATGCACAATAATTGCTCAAACTGGGGTTTGGAGGCCTAAACCATGGTTTAGACTCTCACACTGGGGTTTAGGGAATTATTGTGCATTTGGCGAGCCTAAACCAGTGTTTGGGCAGTCTAAAGTGGGGTTTGAGCTCAAACCGTGGTTTAAGCTACCTGAAACCCTAGTTTGAGAGTCCAAACGGTGGTTTATGCCGCCAAGTGCACACCAATTGCTCTAACCAGGGTTTAAGAAACTACCCTTTAGGATCACGATTGGCAGTTGGGGCAGTTGGTCAGTACAGAAACACCTACACTGGCTATCCAGCAGCCGCCTCACTGTTCTACATTGGGAGCAGACGACAAACATGTGCTGCTGTGTACGTATTCTATTTGTAAAGCCAGTGTATAACTGACAGGCTAGGGAAGCTATCAGTAATTGGAAATGCCCCTCCTTCTAAATTCGGTACCAGGGCACCGATTGTTGGGCCTTTAAGCTGGTCCACGTCCATTACCGGTGGATTTCGTCGCGTTGTCGTGAATAGTTGTAAATGCCTAAAAATACGTATTGCGTTGTCAAAGCCGAGCATAGAACTGACCACTTCAGCTCGGCACGGAGAACCGCCCGTGCCATACAATCAGTCATGTGACCAACTCATTGGTCGTTACGCCTCATTAACGGGCACAATGTGCTTTGTCATGTTAAGACATACGTTCTAAGCTATACTACGTAACGCGAAGAACTTCCAATTTATAGCAATACCGTACAGCGAGTCTCATTGTCTAGGTGATTTTGCACACGACCCGTTGTTTGGTATAGTTTTGTGCCGTGTGAAATATTGTGCTGCGCATTTAACTAGCCGTGTTCCATTGATACGCTCATACATTATTCAGTGCAGCTACTGCCGATATTTCACAAAGTGTTATTCACCGAAGGATTTACACGTATGTATTATATTGTTTTAATTAATTATTTGTCCTCGATATTTGTATCCGGCTATGAGAGATATGATCCATCTCTATATAAACTCTGGACCAGCTTGTCTGACCCGCGTTTGTATTACTGGCCTGTGTATGCTAATTGATAATTATAGCAACTCGCTGTTCAATATAGCTCGTTGTCTGTAAGTGACCTTGCTGTTGGAACGGACGATAAACCACAGTCAGTGAATCACATAGCTTGTATAATACTGTACATGTATATGCACTATATCGCTATGTTGGTCTGAATATCGTCCCCATTAGCTCACGCTATCCAGGTCGGTGCACATACGTGCTCATGATATTCCGTCCCCTGATAGATGAATGGCTATTTCATCGCAGCAAAGAGCTACACGCCATTCACGTTTAGCCGAACCCAAAACCCAAGGTATGACCAGTTTACGTTCATTTATTCCATAAAGTGACCAACTAAATTAAACATGTTTATGAAGCGACGGTCGGAGTTTTGCCGCCGTGCAGTCTGAACTGAGTCTATACTGGTGCGAATTATAATGCAGGCACAAGGCGATTATATTTCGCATTTTTCCTTTGTATACCGTTAGTTGTTGAATGTTTCCAACCAGCGTAGCTCCAGATCGGAAGTTACAATGTCATGAAAACATAGACCGATGCTTCATATTTGTACTCCGTTTATCATGTTTATATTGTACTTTATTGTCATCATTTGTAATAACATTTACAGACGCCAATCGATCGAGTTGTATTACAAACTCACGGCAGCCAAGTGAAGGGGGGCTGCGACAATCGTATAGCATTAATGTTGCTTCATGGGTTGCTTCAATATTTGGACACTTGACGCATTTAAGCCTTTGGAACACACTCATGACGCCATTAACATGACCTTGACCTTTTTTACCCTCACACTTTGTTTGCGGAACCACTTAGTCATGTTTTGTGCGTCAAGAAGTTTGTACAAGTTTCTTCATCATCATATAACATTAATATGACTTGATGGATTAGACACGCGGTACATGTAAGCATTTGGAACACACTCGTGACTTTTGGACCTTCACGTGGCTGTGAACCTTCACCTTCACTGAGCCATTTGATTTTTTTTTGTCAAAAAGTTTCTTCAACCTTGACGTTTTACGTGCTTTAAAGCACACACGTTTCTGATGAGTTTTGTGATACTTCCTTTTGCACATGTCCATGATCATGTTACGATCAAATGGCTCGGCAGGCGTTCTGTGGCGGAATTCTTGTTATGCACCAATTGTGGTGGGGGGTGGATTATGCGTTGCCCTTGTCCGTACGTCGGTCTGTTTTGATTCAGTAGTTCGACGTAAGTAACGAAATGGCTGCCAGTGGGGGCATGCGTGCGTGTCCGATGGACACATTTCTACTGTTACCTCCAAACATAATCGTTCTATGTCAACATAACGAAAAGTCGCTCACCCATGATGTGGCCTTTGGGTTCAAACAGTTGCCTCGTGCCACGGGAAACGTTTACCCACGGCTGGACACGGTCGAACCTTATATTGGTTAATCAATCCGTCTTGTTCCGTCTTCAGAATTACCTTATTTGTGGCCGTGACTGGAAAAATGTGGCTTATGGGATTTGTAACCAATGTAGCTCCTGATCCCATAGCATACTCCTGCGGCCTAGTCACAACCACGCAGTTGGCGACTCCGATGTCGACTTAAAATATGTCGATGGTTATTCATTAATATATGTACTAATAAATATAAACATGACCCATCTATTGATCTATATCTGACGGGTCACACATTCCTATTTCCATTTCAAATGTATGACATGAAACACTGCTGTAAATATTAAAATGAAATTGATACATGTTATTTGTTCTGCTTTGTAGTTTCGCATTTACATGTCGAAAATGAAACGCACCATGTAATTTTGTACCGAAGAACGTGTGATTTTTCATGAAATATAGTTACAGAAACAATGACATATTCTGCAAATGACGTCGAAAGATGACGAAATGTGAATATAGACGGAAAATATTGTACATTTGGTAAATATTGTTCATGAGATATACCTGTCCGAAAGTGTGAGCTTTTCATTGGTTAAGACTATGTCAAGCATTACCATTTGAATAATAGAGGATGTTATAGAAGTGATGATTTAATTTGATGTCGTTTGATGTGACACTGCATAAGGAAACTTTATATTGTGCAAGGAATATTATTTACGCAGGCACTTGTATGCCGCAATATAGAGAATAGTAGGTTAGTGCCGTGAATGGGAAAACATATTTGGCGAGGCTTAGTAAACTGGATGGGCGAGGCTCTGCCGAGCCTATCCGGCTTCCGTGCCGAGCCATACCCCGTTAACATTCTAAAACAGCATTTAAATCAACTTAATTTAGTTAATTTAGCCTTCAAAAGCGAGATATGTTAGAACCGAATTACATCAAACACTCATTGTCGCACAGAACATAGTTCGATAAAGTATGGTTGTAAAATCCCTTAATCAACAGTCATAACAGTAAATTGATCAATAATTGTTTTAGACTTTAGGAACTTTACACATCGATATATTTCATGAATAATCTTAAACTGTTAGTGTTACAACGATTTTGTTTCTGTTCTTTTCACCGTTCGTGAATCATGCCATCCAGGGAAATGAAAAAAACAACAAGATGGCAGCTTTACGATTTAATCCTATTTAGAATGGCGACCATCCATCCCGAACTAACCATTGAAACGAGTACTTCAGGCAGGTTCAACAGGTGAATGTTCTGTTGATAATGTAAGTCTTTATATTTTGTCACCGACAATGTGAAATTACAGCTTCCTTTCAACGAAATACACTCTCAAAATTCACCAGACCCATCCATTTACATTTGGGGCAGATTCTGCAACGATTGCGATCTGTCCAGAACAAAAATCAGCAACACAAACACCATTTTGTTTCGTTTATTTCCTTACCTGACTGGAATCACTGGGAGCAGCCATTTTTATTTTAAATGACGTAGTATACTTATTGACGTAAATATTATAAGTATGACGTCAGTCATGTCTGAATGACGCACGGAATGGGTAGAGAGCAAACGCAATTGAAAATTGAGGGTCGTAATGGAAATTGATTTGACATTCAGAAAATCGCATGAAAATAAATTTTATTTTCTGCGATTTCGTTTTTATTTGCAAAATTTAACCCTCAAACTGCATAGGCGTAGGAGCAGGGGAGGCCATGGGTGGGGGGCAGCCCCCCTCCCCCCAATATTGAGAGTGGGGGCGGGGGCCAGAGTATGTTTTGGCCCCTCCAATAATTGCACGAAATTGTGTGTATGTATCGTCATTTATACTGTTCATATATATATATGAGATTATGTCAAGCTAGAGTTTGTGAATAATTTTACCCTAAGTTCGTGCGACTGTTCTTTTTATCATGCAGAGATTGACACAAGAGAGCAAGCGTTTACTGGAAGTATGTTGGTGCCGCGAATAATAAGTGCGGGTTTTACACAGACATGTAGATCTGTACAACAACAACAACAGAAAAGTTTGTGCGAAACTATAGTTTGATTTTCGATCAATTTTAGGCCTATGCTTTTTACAAATCTCAGGCGGGGATACAGGAGGGGGGGGGGTCCAGGAAAAAAAGGACATTTTAAAGTATAAATTCGTGGCCTAGGTGTCAGGAAATCGCATCTGCGGCGATATGGCATTTAAAACTTCTTGTATCCGCGCCTGAATCTTAGTTGCAGCCAAATTTGTAGTAAGTGATTACTTAGACTATTTGCATGCGAGATAACATAAGAAAAAGATTATCATTTGTCAGCTTTATGACAATAATAGTAAACTTGAAAATGTGTTCATAGAACACGGAGGCGACGTCACGTGGGGCTAATGTAATGAACTGGGATATAAACGCAATACGTTGAATGGGCGCTTCCATTATGAATGTAAGGGCAGTGTAAATATTATGAATTTGGCGTGGTCAAGCAGTCACGTCTGGAGACATTTTCTGGTCTGGACCATCTTAACCCTTAGACTGCTACGCACAACAATTGTCGTTTGCTGTCACTTTTACATCTTGCCTTATTTCTCAGTAAAAACATGTTTTGACAGCACTTTGCATGATGTTGTAAATTATTCTAAAGTGCTGTTAAAGCATGGTGATAAAACTGGAAAATAAACAACAGACGACAAAAAATTAAGATAGCGGTGTAAGGGTTAAGTTGAATAGCGTGTGCAATATTTTAATAAAATTTCGCACACACATACAATATATTGAGTCAAAGGTGTGTCGTACGCAAGAATGACTATTCTAGCATCGCTAATTTAGATAATTTCATCGTTATTTTTTTAGTTATTGCTCTTTTTTCTTTTATTTTTTTTATTTCTTGTCCAGAGCATAAGTTGAATATCGTATGGAATATTTCAAAAATAACTTCACACATTCATATATATCGTGTCAAAGATGTGAGATTTCTCTTTTGGAGTTATGTCCGTTTGTTTCTTTTTACATATGATGTTTACAGCCTGTGTTATAGTTTCGTTCATGTGAACCAGATCGAAGGACTACTTTTTGTGGAGATTCGGATGAATATTTTCAACGACCTGTTTTTAGCTCGCCTGCACGAAGTGCGGAAGAGCTTATGGCATACCCACGGCGTCGTCGGCGTCGGCGTACACAAACTTAACGTAGGGGTAAATGTCTTATAACTTCTGTTTCCTTTCATGGAACACTTTGCTATTTCATACATGCAATCCTCAGATGGCCCTATTTTATCAGAGAATGAAACATATATGTTTATTATATCTGTACATTTGTTTGACATTGAAACACAATGGAAAGTAAATTGTCAATATTTTACCATATTGATCAGTGCCAGAATTACTTTTCACATTGTATAATAGTTCCTTCTAAATCATCAGCAGTTTGTTTACTTCATTGATAGTTTGCATATGTTTAGGCGCATCTTAGTTGTGAGGGATTTACATATATTATAAAAAATGTTATTTGATTTGTATGTGGATATAATTGCCACTAGTTCCGACTAAAGTCGCACAATATCGCATGCTACGTAGCTCATGCATATATCCACATATAGAAAACATTATATCCTATAAGTACTATAATTATATCTATAAACGAACCCCGTCCTTGTGATAATCATTGTAAATGTATGAGGCTTTAGATTGTATGAATATTTTCAAAAGAAATTATTTCCAATATCTGCAATACGCGATCTTAAATTATGTCAACACAAAGATTCTAATTTTAAATCATCAATTATGAATAAAGATGAATATCGTTTTTGACGGCCGTTGCGTGCACATGTATCAAATTTATTAAAGAGCGGTCGTCGCGTGTAACACAGCAGTAATATCTGTTTGTCAGAAGTTGAAAACATGCCAAACACGCGTACGTCGCTTGTATTGTTTCGGTACCGGTGTACCCTTCGTTCGCGGCTGGCAGCATGCTCAATACACGGTCTACATTTGGATGTATTCAATACTGAGACTTAGAGAACAAAACTAGCCAACATGTAAAAGAAACGCATGTAGGACATGTTTTATCCAACGGAGTTATACACACGTTTAACAATTACAGTTTCGTATAATTTTGAATCAACTGTCGATGTAAACGGGACAATAAACTATGTGATATTTAAATGTGTTTTCCCAGGCACATGGAATGAATGGCCAAATCGGCCGGCCATCTTTGTTTGCTCTAGCCATCAGCCAGTTTCCCCTGTTCTGCCGTTTGACAAAGAACTCCAACTGTGAAGTAGAACATATGGTATAATGTAGCTAATCACATGTAGAAAAGCCATGAGAACAGACTCCTATCAATGATATTACACCAAACTGTAAAATATGTCAGTTTTCTGGACAGGTTTGAGCCTGTGTTTTTAAAAACATGAACAACCATTATAAATACCCTGATAAACAGAAAATCGCACAGTGTATCACTCTTACCTGGCTGGCCAACGACACAACAAATACCATATATAACCACAAAACACACACCATATATACATGTACCTACTACTGTACTCTGCTATTAGCTATTAAATACAGTGATATGTAAGCAGTTACCCGAGTGTTTTGTCCCTGGTGTTTATTCACCTACTATGCGATTAGATATGGCTTTACCTATGTATAATGTGTACACTAACAATAGGCTGTGCATCAGATTGAAAAGTTTACGCATCAAAACTTATTTTGAGATTGATGAGAGAAATGCTCAGATATCTCGTCTTTTGTACAGGCATTATATATATAGCTTGGCCTTTTCACATCTGTCTATTATGTATTGCACCAGATTTTATTTGGTTTACTGTCATATTTGCTGTATGTGTCAAGCGCACAAAGTGAAGAAACTTTACGATGGTTTGTACATACAAAGATGGCGGAGATGGCAACTCAATGCTCCACATAGTATACAGTAACAAGACAATATTCACATATGTTATATTCATATTGGTGCAATACATAATAGACACATATGACAACGGCAAGCTGTACATATTATGCCAGCAAATTATACAAAAGACGATATATCTGACCATTACTCCCATCAATATCAAAATAAATGTTGACGTGTAAGCTTCTCAATCTGATGCGCTGTCTATGTTATTGTACATGCTACCATAGGTAAAGTCATATTTACTTGCATAGTAGGTGAGTAGACACCAGGGCCAATACACTCAGGTAACTGCCTACATGTCACTGGATTTGATAGCTAATAACAGAGTACAGTAGTGGGTATATATGGTATGTGTTGTGTGGTTTGCCAGGTAAAAGTGATACACTGTCCGATTTTCTGTGTATGAGTTATATATAATGGTGGTTCATGCTGTGAAAAAACACCGGCACAAACCTGTCCAGAAAACTGACATATTTTACAGTTTGGTATAATATAATTGATAGGAGTCCGTTCTCCTGGCTTTGCTACATGTGATTAGCTACTTTATATCATAATAATGTTCTACTTCACATTTTGAGTTCTTTGTCAAACGGCAGAACAGGTGAAACTGGCTGATGGCTGGAACACACAAAGATGGCCGATTTGGCCACTGCATGTGCTGTATAGGATACAGTAACGAGGCAGTTTTCACATATATTATACCAGTTGTATGTGCACCCTGAAGGAGTTCACAATGCGAAAGCGAGAAATCCGAAACTCAAATGAAATGTCATGCAAAGCCTGAACTGTATTTGGCGAAATCAATGAGGTGATTCTAATATGTTGGAGTAACAAGCTTTAGTGGAAAATATTTGAAATATTCAAAACAACAGATGACAAAGGGTGTATTACTGCCAACATATCTGCTGGACATCAAAGGGAATAGCGGTCAATAGCCACATACCGGTATTAACCGGTATTAACCGTTTGAACATGTTTAACACCACAGACTCTACAGCAATATTTGCAAACTTTATGTAGTTCCAGATTAGCCGGCTTAATAAACGGACTAGTGTGAAAATCATTTTCTAACGAACGGATTGGCCGGAGAATTATCATGGATCAATCCCATTCACTTACACTGGAGTAAACCCAGACATTATCTACACTAATCAGTTTTAATAATACAACGCCAAAACTGTTTACAAGTTCACCCATACTGAAGAGAAAAGAAACAACTTGCAAGCTATATCGCTCATTCCGAAATTTAAGCGGGCGCGACAATAAAATGATCACTAAATTACAATAGCAGACAGTATTAACTAATAAGGCCTAAACAAATTAGCTGTGTTTCAGGTTACATGCTGAAAAAAGGTTTGGTAGGTAGGTTGTCAATTTTTTTTAGGCAAACATAAGTGAAAACTAACAAATATTGTTTTAAATATTAGCTATACTTACAGTATTGGTTTAAAACACACTTTGTGCATAACATTGACTAACTAGTTAAAAATACTTTTTGCATAAAAAATATTGAAGTAACAATGTATTTCTTTATTTTTTTTAAGTGAATGCAAAAAATTACGACCACATCAAAAAACAGGGTCGGTCGGAATACCTGAAACACGGCTTATTTGCACACGTTCTTAGGGAGAAGTACCCCACTCAAGTGTGTGTTATTCAGACATATATACTGGACAACATAGACATGGGTTCATGCCGTCACATTCCCCTAAAGGGGTTGCAATGGGGATTCTCAGATCACGATTGGTCATTTTTGCGATATTTTTGTCAATTATGCATAAAACATAGGTATTATAGATCACAGGTATCTCAAATTATATACATCAGTTTCTTATGTACACACACCGCAGTACGTTATTGTGGTACAAGCTATAGTTTAGCAATGGTATAGCATTCAGTGAAAAACGGACTAAGGCAATAAACAGGCAGATGCAAAAAAAAAGCACCCTACAATATGTTTACCAGTAGTATTGAAAATAACAATGCTCGTTTAATCAGAATGGGCCCCACTGGGACTCGAACCCAGGTCACTAGTATGAATACCAGTATGCTAGCCGCTGCACTACAAGGCCTGACCAAACCGATAAACACAACATTATTCAATTCAATACTATGTTAAATTGTATGAAGCTTCTGTACATGTATAACGCTCGTCTCTCGTGGAGCTGCAATGTAATACACGATTTTTGCAGAATTCCTTTCAGTTGCTGAGCCACTTAAACCGGAATTTGCCAGAAAGACCGAAAGAGCCTATTAGCCCATCAGCCCGGGGGGTTGGTCAGTATCAAATCAGGGCAAGATTCCTCATAGTGATTTTTGGGAAGGTATAAACCCCTAGAGTTAGAAAACATGTGATAGCCTTGTGGCGGTTGTAGCTTTATATGAGTTATCTCCCTTTTTCCAAAATGGCCGCCAAAATGCTCATGAAGCTATATATCCTGTTCTAGGACAGTGATTTTGGTGTCTATGCCTAGGTTTGAGGGGTCAGATATATCATTTTTGTCTATATCCAAAATATTGGATGCAGCCTTAATATTAAAATTCAAGATGGCCGCCAAAATGGCTGCAGGCACATATTTAAATTACCGCGTTTAAGGTCCCAGAACAGTTGCGATAGTGATTTTGGTGTACATTTCTTCAAATGATCAAATATTTAATTTCTGCATTTATCTGAAGCCTTACTGGAAACATCGAGGTCATTCGGACACTGAATAAGTTTGGACATGGAGTGTCTTATGACCAGCTGGAAGAGAATGATACCGCTCTGTGTCTCCAGAAGTTAGCAATGGGCTTCAAACAGAGAGCTGTTCTACCAGTCTCCATCAAGCCCTATGTCTTCACAAATCTTGCATGGGATAATATAGACAGACTGGAGGAGACACTTACTGGAAAAGGTACGTCACATCGAGTCAACGGAATAGCGGTCCAGCCTAAGGTCTACGGACCTCATCCAACCACGACTGAGCTTCCAAACATTGACGAACTAAAACAAAGATCAGTCAACATTCAACACGAAGAGCTGGAAGTCTGTGTAGCCTGTGCACGTGTAGGTCCACAGCGTCTACCAACCAGTGAGAACCACATTCAGGAAGCACAAGAGTCTGCTCAAGTCGCCTGTAACAAGAACCTGGCATGGGTCCTTGCAAGACAAACAAACTCAGACAGTCAGACAATCTCAAGTTGGACTGGGTTTAATATCAAAACCAGTGACGAAGAAACAATCACAGAAGATGTGGTTGGGTACCTGCCCACCATCAATTCACCAGCTACAGAGTTGCCTACCGTTTATGAAATTCTCAAACAGTCCGATCTAATCAGAAATGAACTATCTCTGGACACAATTGTCGTAGTCATGGATCAAGCACTCTATGCAAAAGCCGTTGAAATTGCATGGAAGCACAAAGAGCGTTTTTCCCATGTACTGTTGAGGATGGGAACATTCCACACAATCATGAATGCACTGAGTATCATAGGAAAGCGATTCTGTGATGGTGGTTTGAAGGATATATGCATAGAAGCCGGGATAGTCGCGGAGGGGTCCATCAATGGGGTCATTGACGGTAAACAGTACAATCGTGCTATCAGGGTCCACAAGTGCATCTATTAAGCTTTGATGAGACTAGCATGGACAGAGTTCACACTGTGGGTAGACAGCAACGAGGAGAAGAGCGCTGTGATCAGATCATGTGTAGACAAGGTGAAAGACATAGCTGATGATCTCAACCAACATACCTTCAGTGGTCTCCTCGACAGTCCACACTTATTAGAGTTGATGATCCTGTGGAGAGACTTTCTGGAACACCTCCGCCACAACAATGGGGAGCTATCGGGATATTGGATGTCATACATAGACATGGTAGAGCACGTGATACTTGGCCTTCTGCGTGCTTCTCGTGAGGGAAACTGGGATTTGCATATCAATGCCATTAGAACGATGATCCCATGGTGTTTTGCCTACGATAAGGTCAACTATGCCAGGTACCTGTCTACATACTTTGCTCAGATGACAAATCTTCCGGAGAATAATCCTGATGTACACAGAGCCTTCCAGGAAGGTCATTTCTCGGTGCAGATGTCAAGGAATAATCCCTTTGGTCGGATACCTGTAGATCAGACAACTGAGGTTACGGTGAACAAGGACACTCAGACCCCTGGAGGCACGTCACGGTTCAGCCTAAAAGCAGGAGCCATCAAGAGGTACTACATCACAGCAGAGTACCGCAGTGCATTTCTTGGACACTTAAGAGACATGGTGTATGGTAACCAATCAGGACTCAACCATGCTGATCTACAGCAGCCCAGAATCCAAAAAGATGAGGAAACAGTCTCGGCAGTCATCAGCCTCATTCAAGCCTGGGTCAACCCATTCGCAGAGAAGCAAGACCTCATAAGCATTTCTACTGCTAAATCGGCACCCAGAGACATTGCCTCTGACCTGATGAAGGGGTGTGATATTGGAGAGCAGAGTTATGCCATTTTCAAGAACGACAGACTGGAGAACGACCCACCAGCAAAAACATTTCACGATCCGATAAAAGCTAACAAGCTGAAGACATTCACAAATATGTGTAAGAAGAAGGTGGTGAAAACAAGTGGGAAGGAGATCATCTTGAAAGCTGACCGGTCTCTGTTTGGTCGCATCATAGTGATGGCACAAGGGCGCAATCTCAAGATGGAGGACATCCTCTCTCACCCCCTGGGACCACTACCCTGGGCTCTCTCTACCCCTGACGGATTACTCAGGAAAACAAACAAAGCTTCCATAGCCACTACTTTGCAGAAGAATGTGACAGTAGCAGACCAACTCCCACAAAATTCGGCTTCTGTGTTCGATGGAATGAACTCAGTTCAAAGAGTAAAGGGTGATCAAGCTACGTTCGGAGACATTGCCACTACAATACTGTATATGGCATTGAGAGAAGGAAGTGAAAGTACCCGAATAGATGTTGTGTTCGATACGTATCGAGAGAATTCTATCAAGAACAGTGAGAGATCGGCACGAGGTGAAGAGACCGGACACCAGCTGCAGAATATCATAAGCGCACATATCGTGAGACAATGGAGAAGTTTCCTGACAGGAATAGCTAACAAAACCAGTCTTATTAGCTTCATTGTCAGTGAATGGAGGAAGCCAGTGTATAGAGAGAAACTACATGAGAAGATTCTCTATGTAACTGTAGATGACAAATGCTACAGAATTACATCGCAGGGCAGTGAAGAGGTGCCAGATATCCAGTGTCAGCAGGAAGAAGCAGACGGGCCACTACTTTTCCATGCTGTCCATGCTGCTGGAGAGGGCTACCAGGCTGTAGTGATATGCTCAGATGATACAGATGTCTTCATCATGTGTTTGGCATTCCATGACAAGATAGGAGCCCCATTATTTCAGAAATGTGGAACTAGAACCATGAACTAGATTAGTTGACATCGGGAAATTTGCTGCCACTGCCGGCATAGATGTCTGCAGAGCTCTTGTTGGTATACATGCATACACTGGATGTGACACTACCAGTGCTTTCGCAGGTAAAGGGAAGGCAAGTGCTCTAAAATTCTTGACCAACAACAGGGAAATCAAGAACACATTCACAGAGTTGGGCCAGGAATGGGACATCTCCTCAGAACTGATGAACAAACTAGAGTGTTTCACATGTCTCCTCTATGGTCCCAAAGCATCATTCACCAAGGTCAATGATCTCAGGTATCACTTGTTCTGTGTTAAGAAAGGTGAGATAGAGAGTCATCAACTTCCACCCTGCAGGGACTGCTTAGTCAAGCATGCGCAAAGGGCAAACTATCAGGCTGGAATATGGAGAAGATGTCTTGAGCAAGACCCAGGTGTACCAAGTCCCATTGGCAGAGGGTAGAAAATTGACATGGATGGAGCTGAGCAATTCATGGTAGTGGATTGGATGGATGGTCAGGCAGCACCCGATGCTATCCTGGCCCTACTGGCCTTCAAATGTACAAGGAAGTGTACACTGCCAAAGTGTGTCTGTCTGGCAAATGGACTTAAGTGCACTGATATGTGCAAACTGTCAGACTGCGAGAATCGGTCATCAGAGGATGTGGAAAGCACGGACGAGGACGAGGATGTGGATGACGATGAACTGGAGAGTAGTGATGAGTATTAGAGTCATCATGTACATTTCCCTACAGTTGGAAACTTGTTACAGCCGCCGTTGTGTCCACCATCTTTGATTGCATTATTATATGAAGGCTTCATTGAGTTTAAGGTGAATATAGAAATTGATTCCTTGCCCAGTTGAAACATTAGCTACAAATTACTGTCCTAACTGCTATACGTGCTTGAAACAGCCACTTAAATATGTGTTGGCAGCCATGTTGGCGGCCATCTTCGATTAATATCATAAAAGGTGTTTTGGGTGAAGACAGAAATGAACTAGACATTATGTTTGTAAAACATGGATATGCCCCGTGGCATACTGTAGTGAGTAAAGATTGTTAAAAAAAAATAAAAATAATAATAAAAAAAAAAACTAATGAAAAAAAGAAAAAAAAAGAAATAATTAAAAATTAAAGAATAATAAAAAAAAAAAAAAAAAAAAATCCTGGAGAAGGTGGGACAAACTTTTCGACGCAGATGTACACGGAAGTACGGAAGTACGGACGGACGGACGGAACCTCAGGAGCAAAGCAATATGCCCCCCTTGCTATCGCATAGGGGTCATAAATATAGGACTCCTAATACCTGGTCATAGACTGCAAAATCACTGTCCTAGCTGCACTAGAACATGATATATATAGCTTAACGAGCATTTTGGCGGCCATATTGGAAAAAGGGAGATAACTCATATAAAGCTACAACCGCCACAAGGCTATCACATATTTTCTAACTCTAGGGGGCTATACCTTCCCAAAAATCACTATGAGCATTCTTGCCCTGATTTGATACCGGTGACCAGAATTCCAGACCGGGGCTGATGGACTATATATATCGGAATGTTATCTATCGCTGGCTTTACTCCGGTATTTCACACTCGATGAAAACTCGCCGAAAAAAAAGTTGCTAAATTAATGCATTTAAAGCATGTAATGTATAAATTTAGTATCAACACTTTACCCTATATAATTTATATACATACTTTAATAGATAGGTTCCAAAATCCGCACCTGTGCACATATATGTCCATTTGTAACCACTATATAGCATTGGTTACATTGGTTACATAGGTTACATGTCTTGTCTCAATGTTATAAACCAATACTAAAGCATTCTCTGCAGAGATGGGCAATGCATATTTGATATGCCTTTCATTTTTGGGTTACACGCTATATGTCTTTGGTTACATACAGTTACATCGGTTACATACTATTCTTCTGAAAGGACGAACGATGAATCTGATTTTTTTTATTTAATGCCTTTCATTTTTCGGTTACACAGTTGCACGCTCTTTGTCTTTGGTTACATACGGTTACATCGGTTATATACTATTCTTCTGAAATGATGGACGATGAATCTGATTTTTTTTATATTTAATGCCTTTCATTTTTCGGTTACACGGTTACACGCTATATGTCTTTGATTACATACGTTTACATCGGTTACATACTATTCTTCTGAAAGGACGGACGATCAATGTGATTTTTTTATATTTAATGCCTTTCATTTTGGGTTACACGGTTACACGCTATATGTCTTTGGTTACATACGGTTACATCGATTACATACTATTCTTCTGAAAGGACGATCAATTTGATTTTTTATATTTAATGCCTTTCATTTTGGGTTACACGGTTACACGCTATATGTCTTTGGTTACATACGGTTACATCGGTTACATACTATTCTTCTGAAAGGACGGACGATCAATCTGATATTTTTATATTTAATGCCTTTCATTTTGGGTTACACGGTTCCACGCTATATGTCTTTGGTTACATACGGTTACATCGGTTACATACTATTCTTCTGAAAGAATGGACGATCAATCTGATTTTTTTATATTTAATGCCTTTCATTTTGGATTACACGCTATATGTCTTTGGTTACATACGGTTACATCGGTTACATACTATTCTTCTGAAAGGACGGACGATCAATCTGATTTTTTATATTTAATGCCTTTCATTTTGGGTTGCACGGTTACACGCTATATGTCTTTGGTTACATACGGTTACATCGGTTACATACTATTTTTCTGAAAGGACGAACGATCAATCAGATTTTTTTATATTTAATGCGCTTCATTTTTGGGTTACACGGTTACACGCTCTTTCTCTTTGGTTACATACGGTTACATACTATTCTTCTGAAAGGACGGACGATCAATTTGATTTTTTATATTTAATGCCTTTCATTTTGGGTTACACGCTATATGTCTTTGGTTACATACGGTTACATCGGTTACATACTATTCTTCTGAAAGGACAGACGATCAATCTGATGTTTTTATATTTAATGCCTTTCATTTTGGGTTACACGGTTACACGCTATATGTCTTTGGTTACATACGGTTACATACTATTCTTCTGAACGGATGGACGATCAATTTGATTTTTTATATTTAATGCCTTTCATGTTGGGTTACACGCTATATGTCTTTGGTTACATCGGTTACATACTATTCTTCTGAAAGGACAGACGATCAATCTGATGTTTTTATATGTAATGCCTTTCATTTTGGGTTACACGGTTACACGCTATATGTCTTTGGTTACATACGGTTACATACTATTCTTCTGAAAGGATGGACGATCAATCTGATTTTTTATATTTAATGCCTTTCATGTTGGGTTACACGCTATATGTCTTTGGTTACATACGGTTACATACTATTCTTCTGAAAGGATGGACGATCAATCTGATTTTTTTATATTTAATGCCTTTAGTAGTAATGTAAAGAGGCACTTCATTACCCTTTTTAAAAAAAAAAAAAAAAAAAAAAAAAACGTTATCGTTTCCCAAGAGCTTATGAGTTTGATATTTTGTGTTGAACAAAAATGCGCTTACTCCCTCCTTTGTAATTTTGTGATTTCTAATTATGCTTACTCCCCCCTTTGTAATTTTGTGATTTCTAATTATGCTTACTCCCCCCTTTGTAATTTATATTTTTGTGTTGAATAAAAATGCGCTTACTCCCCCCTTTGTAATTTATATTTCTCAAATATATTTTGATATTTTTGTGCCGAACAAAAATGCGCTTACTCCCCCGTTTGTTATTTCACCATTTTGTAAAAATGGATTAATAAAACCCTTGCAAGTCGTGGACGGATTTTATCATTAATTTTTATCGTTTTTACCATTTTGTAAAAAATGTGAAAAATAATTGCGTTCTATTAAACAAACGTGACATTATTATAAAGTAATAATTATTTTTCATTCCTGGAAAATATATACTACTAATTATATAGAAATATAAACTGCAGAACTCTACCAAACAAAGAGTACACAAAAAAGAAAAGAGTCGCGGGGGTGAAGCAGTATCAGTTTTTAATATGTCAGACCGTGAGTTGATGGAAGCTGCGAGAGCAGAAGGAATATTGGCGCCATTAAAGAAGACTTTGACACCAAAGAAATCTCCAATACGTCACGAATCTCCAAAACTTCGCCAATTAAAAGTAGAGGCCGTAAAACAAGAATAAAACACATAAAACACATAAGACACATAAAAATAAACGGACCATTAATAATTTAACCCCAACAGAAATAAATGAACTTTCTAAGAAAATTGATGACGAAGCGATATTAAGTCTACGAGCAAAAAATCTTGTGGTGCGAGAAAAAATATTTCCTAAAACATAGCTGATAAGAAAAATAATAAACGAGGGAGAAGATATTCTTGAAGACTATGTTAACACACAGAGTAAAGTAGTGAAAGGACGTCGCACAACAACCATTACAATAAAACGCGGGACTCAAGAGAATATAAAAGAGCGAATAATCGAAGAATTAACCCCTAATATAACCGCCAGCTTTTACCTAAAATCCGTGGCAAATCTGTAATGGTTTCGGCTACCTTGTTTCAGCTACCCAACGAAATAGCCACCCGATATACGTGGGAAGCCCACATATAGGAATGGTAGAATACACCAAAACTATATACAACGAGCGGTACAAAAACCTACTACAATTTGCAACAAATCTAGCAACAATGCGCCGAAAACATGGCCGCCGAATTAATTATTTACTTTTCGAAAAAATTATGTGCAATTGAACATATATTTCAGCTACTATATCTCCGCTACTTTTCAAAATGCAAGAAAATCACAAATTCGCAACTGCAAAAGACATGGGAATCCGATCTGTCGGAGAGAGGACGGACAAGCACGTTCTACTGCAAAACATATACGACAACAATTTGGCCTGCGATGTTGGCAAAGTCTGCTACATACCAACGATAGAAGTTCCAGAGGGAACAGAAAATCTCGCGTATGGGGAGGGAATTCGCACACATTTGGAACCAGTTTCGGAAGTTTTCGTTGACGACATGTATGTCTGGACACTGTTGGCCGCAGACCAAGTCTCCACCACAAAAGCAGGTTCTCGATTCGTATCCGCAGCGGGCCCAGTCGCAAAAATAATTATTTCCAACATTCGATCCCACGCACACGTAGCCGGGCTGCCAGGTAGCATGCACGTACGCATAGTATCTACATCTAGATATTCCGGAGACACAACCACACTGTACAGAAGAACATGTACCGCAATTTTGGAGACGGACAGCACCGTTCTAGACGTGTTCGAGAGTGGAAATATTTGTATTGAAACAAGTATTTGAGTTAATCTAATTGATCAACCCATCTGCTGATTTGTTAAAACAAAAGTGTGATAATTCATACACTCAACAAATACAATGTACCAATTTCCGTACAACATGTAACTGTAGAATGAATTGATTGATTTATTGGTATTTAACGGTATATCAATTGCTAAGGTAATTTCAAGCCGGGCTACGGGTTCGATCCTGCATGTAACCTGCTGCATTGGGAAAAATATCCAAAAGATCAGAACGGAATATTTACATCAAAATAAATATATATTCAGCGCTGAAATTTGAATAACACGACTTAGTGCCAGGTCCACACCACATCAAAGTCACTTGGCCTCTTCCCCTAAAAGCAATAGGATTAGGAACAATTGTATTACTCATACTCATACAAGGAGAATAGTCCTATATTAATCTACATATCACTGTAAAGGTTTTGAAGTAATGACCGTAAACGCGAAAACTTAACATTGAATGATGACGACGCCGCCGCCGCCGACGACTCCGGAAAGCAAAACGTTAAGTCTCGCTATCCGCTTTCACGGGCGAGACAAAAACGAGACATTAATTGATTTGATACATAAAATATATCCAACACAAGATCATATGCAAAAGGGAACACATCTTTATGCCGGGAGTACTGTACATACAGCACTAACTTTCAGCACTGTCAATTTTTTATTTATTGGTGTTTAATGGTACATCAACAGCTAAGGTTCATGTAAGGCCAGGCAAACGGGTTCGATCCTGTTTTAAACCTGCTGCATTGGGGAGAAAATCCCAAAATCAGAGCGGAATATTTACATCGAGAAAAAATATATTCAGCCCTGAAATTAGAAAAACCTGACCTGGCGCAGGTCCATACCACACCAAAGTCACTTGGCCCCTTCCCCCAAAATAGGATTACGAATAATCTTAATAATCACATAAAGGGTATAACCAGATTCAACTGTCAGATACGAAATGACAAAGACGTATGTGAGGGCCAAACTAGGTTTCCAGTCGGGATACCGGTAAGGATGAACCCTGATCGTTAAATTACCCATCCCATACTCCACCCACTGCATCTTTGGTATAACATATCACTTGGCCTCAGGTGTGAATCCCCGTCAGAAAATGTGGATACACTGCTGAACGGCTGGCATTCTCAAGGTCTCCAGATGTGATTGGCGAACTCTGAAAATAATTACAAATATATCACTTGAATGTTGAACAAGAACATTAATTTTATAAGTGAAATCAAGTGTGCAATGGCTAACAGAAACATGTAAATGCTGCATGGATTGGCCTAAAATTTCAAATTTGGCATTAATCTTAGGCAAGTGTGGCGCATGGGTGGGCTATAGAATAAAACGAGTTGGCGCTGATAAAATTACATGCAGTTCATGTAAATCACACTGTTGTGCAATGACACCTGAAAAGTTCATGTATATTATCTACTAGATAATCAGGGGCGGTGGAAGTGCCCCCCCCCAATAATTTGGTTGTGCCATGCCCCCCCCCCCCGCCCCAATACTTCTGTAATAAAGCACATGTTATCATCCTCAAACTTGCTGAGAATGCAGGAAATGGCGTTTCACTCCTCTTAGATTTCCTAAATTGAGCATGCCCCAGGACCCACTAGCAAAATCAGGCCCTCACAATTGGGCCCCCACAATAAGTTACCCATTCCGCCGCCTATGATAATATCTAGGGCCTTGATTGGGAAGTAAAAAATGCCAATTTTCTATAAAGATGGTAAAAGTGACGGATGTTACAATTAAAGCATGATAAAATTGGATAATATTTGTTTAGTTATGATCATCACATAATAACTGTGGGAAAAGAAGTCTCAAGGGTGATAGCTTATGCATGATTGTGATGTAAAATGCTACGTAAACAAGAGGGCCATGATGGCCCTAATTCGCTCACCTGACTCCATGTTGTTTTTATGTCAACCCAGAGTGCATATTGTTTTGTAAGATATTTGCCAATTGTCACACTGGCCACATGCAATTCTTTACTGGCAACGTTCACTATTGGGTCATTAATATCTCCGCTGGCAAAGTGTTTGATTATTTCATCCCACATGTTATATGCTTTCATCCCTTGACTGTATAGTTGATTAGGAGCACCCTCAATTGTTACTTCAACATTATTTATTTTTGGATTATAGAATGTTTCACTTTCTCTTGCATAAGGTGCTGATTGCTGTTCAAATAACATTAAAATTCCCTTCATGGATTTAGCAGGTGTATTCAAATTTATGTTCCATATATAATCACTTTTATCTTTAGTTATCTTTCGATGCCTAATGATTCTATAATACAACATTGACATTTGTCCCATATATTGATTTGTTACCATTGTCGCTAAATTAGCCTCTGTGAACATATCAAATTCTAAACTTATATTATTAATTTCATAATTAGCAGCTAAATCACCTGATGATATTATTACCCTTGAATAATCATTAAATGTAGGTTCATATTCGAGTCTATCACCCAAACCAGGTTGATAATAAGGCATATGTGCTTCAAGAAGTTCAAAATCCAATGGTATATAGAATCGATTACCAAATGTATCCGAGATAGCTTTATCTTCAGCGCTTTCAGAACTAGCATTTGCTGCTCCAGTTCTTAATTGTGTTACATTTGAATCTGTACTAGTATCTATACCTTGATAAACCATTTTACCTCGCTCTGGAGGTGTTTTCCATAGATCGCTATAGATGTAATATACATCTGAATCGTCAACTGACATAATTACATTACCAGATATTGTAATAGCTGTTTTCTTGACTATCGCACGGCCAATATTTTGAACCACTCTGCGGATGTCATCAGTGGATGTTAATGCAATTGTAAAAGCTAAACGAGCTGTTCCAGGTACTATTAAATTAGTTGGGCCTACATTTGGGAACCGCACTAAAAGCTGATGATTTTGATCAATTGTAGATAGATTATTTGTTATTGTAATTGATTGTCTTATTCCTTTCACTCCGAGTGGTTCTCTTACATGTCTGTAGGGATTAAGTTTTCTTCCGGATGTTGTCATTGTTTGTTTCTATTTTATTTATGAATTACATACTTTAAAATAATTAAAAAAAATAACTAATGGCTGAAGGCGGAGAAGGAGATTGTATGCATTATGACAATGAAACGTACACACCTGATGAATCTACAATAGATACAATTATGGCTACACCAACTGTTCAAATGGAACAAACAACTTCAGAGGTGGAACTGTCGCAGCACTCAAGACTTATAGACACATTTAGAGATTCATTCAAAAAAAGGTTTGATATATCAGATCAACAATTTGAAATTTTGAGGCCAGATTTACATATAGCAAACAAAACCTTATACTTGAATGGTGTACGAATAAGTCGTGAAGGTAATCCAAATCAATTATTAAAGACATTTACTGTTAAAGGGGTGATACCATTAAAATCACTATTAGGCTTACCAAAGCCTGAGTTGCCAATAGAGGCAATCGCAAAAATACAAACTATAGAAAACGAAATTCCAAATGTCGAAAATATAGAAATGACTGAATTACCAAATACAGTCAACGACACAGAAACATCAGAAAACAAAATCATTGACACATTATCAAAAGATACATCAACAGGGATTACTAGTAATTTTGAAACGCTACCATTGAGAGAACTTAAGGCTTTAAACAAAGCATTACAACAAACAAAATGTTCTCTAGCTAATAATATTGCAAAACTTGATGAACTTGATAAAAATAAGAAAGCCCTCCAACTAAAATTGTCAGCTGCAATATCAGTTAATGCTGAAAATCCAGAGGCAGAACAAATAGAAGAACAAATTGCAAAAAAATGAATCTGAGCGTAAAGCTCGTCTTGAGGTTATATCAAATGATAAGGAAACATTAAGAACCGAAATAAATAGAATATAAAGTACAATTGAATGAGTATTACACAAAGATACAACATTAAAAGAAAAACTAAAAACACCCTTCAAAGAACAGGGAATAACTATTGTTTCAGTTATAACCGCTATTGGATTTATAATTTCCACTCTAATTTTTAAGTATTACTGGAGGTGCAAGTGGTGCTGCAGCTATCCCAAAACCATCAGGAAAAGGAGGGGCTAAATAATGGATAAAGGAACAATTAAAACATATTGGTTCATTACTGGGAATGTTAGCGGGCAAAGCAGCAGCTGAACTACCCGGAATTATTGGATCAATTGTAGTTTGTTTTTTGAAAACCGCAGAGAAAGCCGTTGGTTGATTAGCAAATAATTTATGGGCTTTAATAATTGCAATAGCAGGATTTCTTTATATGTTTGTTAAAGATTATATTCTATCTCGATAATACAATAATAATACACCTAACCCAATTATAATACTACCGGTAACTAGTGCAGTCTTTTGATTTTCATGATTGTCTGTTTCTATTTCTTCAGGTATTGAACTTGGAGATGCCACTATAATATTATGTTTAGCAATTGGAACTGTAGGAGGTTGGACATCAAGTGGCTTAATAATACTTTTGTTCTGTGTTTGTATAGGTGGTGGAACTTGTGTGCTATTTACATTATCATTAAAACCAACAGTTTGATCACCAGTTGCAATTACTATTAAATTATTATAATTTTGAATACTTCCTATCTGTAAATCCATGTTGCTTGGAGCCATATACAAACCAATTCCATATACAAAGTCAACTTTTGACCTTGCATATTTTAGTACATTCTGATGGTTTGAAATTATTGTGGGCAAGTCTACAGCTCTATTAATTGCATCATTAACATTGGCTAAATATTGTTTTTGTGCATCAAAAGCAGTCCCAGTACCTAAAATAGAAGTTCATGTTTGAGAGTGGGCTCCAAGCATTGACCACACATAAACTCTAATACTATCATTTAACCGTTCCACCCCTTCTTGAGTGAACCCAACTGAGTTATCAAGGACAAAACTCGTCCAAGCATTAGTAATATCAACGTTGTGTTCATAAGAATCATGTATATTAAAACATGGTGAGCTACACCTCCATGGCTTAACCTATATGATCCATTTGGCTGAAAATTCATAGTAAAACTACCCAGATTATAATTCCCATGGTCTATTTTTTGTCTGAAATCCTTGTTTGGATTAATACCAAATTCAGTGCATACTCTATGGTAGACCGAAAGATCAAAATTATTATCATACCAGCAATAACTGTGGTCATCTGGTAAAGGAACTTTCATTTGAGCTAATATTAGAAGTGTTTGATACATAATATGGAATATGTATAAAGACTTCAAAAATGGGTTATCTAGTATTGACAAGTGCTGGTTATATGAAACACAACACCCACACGTGGCACACCACATTGCAAAGTTAAATTGATTCTGATATCACCGCATCGGATTATTCATCCAGTTAGTATATGCTTTATTATTGTTATCAACATTACCAGTTATGTTTTGGTTAGGATATCCTGCTAAGGCATTTGGATATGTAGCCTTGAAACTTTTATCTTTTGTAACATAAACATCAACATTGTAAAACATTGGGACCGTTTTCAAAGCATATATATGGTTATTATCGTAGTTTGCATTCTTATTAAATTTAAATGCCATTGTTTTTAATATAAAAATGTTTTTATAATAAAAACAATGTCTATAACTCTAACTGACATTACAAAACCAATTCCATGACAAGAATATATTATTGATACAGATTCTAAGCGAGAAATTGGCTTGAAAAATCTTACATACTTGGTTTGTTGGTACAATATTTTGAAGGATGAAACATACGAGTGGTCTACTGTTAGAGCTAGACCAACTGCAGTGACAATTCCCGCTGGATTATATTCATTTGATAGATTAAGTAATTTATTAAGTAATGCCGCTTTGTCACTTAGTGTCAATAAATCTAATGGGAAATGTACTTTTACAGTTGCAACCGGACACGAGGTTAAATTACTAGGTTTTGACATATATCCACACAAGTTGGATAGTGGTACTTATACAAGCGCCAATCCAGTTGATTTTGCTACCAAATCTGTTTATATTTATCTGAATCAAGTCAGTTCATCTCACAATCTATTAGATGGAAATATAAGTAACATTATTTGTACTATACCCATCAGCAAAACTACGTTAGGGGAATCGGATACAATATCATTTCAAAATCAGGAATATAGAACATTACAAAGTGGTATCATAGACGAATCGGGAATTGAAGTTAGAGACAATAACAATAATGTATTAAATAATCACTGACTGCCAATTTTTACTGTATTTGAAATAAGATAAACAATAAAGTAAAATGTCTATATATGGAGATACACGCAACGAAATCATATAGTGACGCAGGCGATGAGTTGATTAAAGAGAAAATGAGTGAGTTTGCTACTCTTGTAAGAGATAAAATGTATGTCCCAATCCTAAAAAAAACAATACATGACCTTAAGCAAGGTAAACCTATAATAACTCTATGGGCAGAAGAATCTGGGTCATTACATGATGGCTTTTAGTAATTTGCATTTGGAAATGGTGTTTCTGGTTCAGCACATGAAAACTGTGGTTATACCATGTTGTGTAGTAGGAGAATAATTTTACGCCTGGGATTATGCAGTGTCACAAGAGATGGATTTGCAACCGATGAAGTAAAAATTGGGATTATTATTAATGGCACCCCAAATCACAGGTTGAAGTAACGGACCGAGGTCTATAAATACATTAAATATGCCTGAAAGCATCAATAAGTGAAGATTTTTTTTTTATTTTACACCCTCCATCTAATCATATAGGGAAGGTGTCCAATTTTTTAATAGGCCGAGCCCATACGGTCTCGAGACAACGGACTCTTACGAATCGTCAACCGAGTTATATCATTGTCGCCTATTGCAGAAGTTGGGGACAATATTAGTATTCCGCATTGATATATTCCCCATTGCGCTATGTCAACGCGTTTTCGAGCAATCGATTGTTTTGTTGTAAACAAATTATCATTATTGATAGGTCGGGAAAGAACGGACACATTTCCGAGGCCGATAAATGGTGTTCAGTCTGGATTAACTACCGTTGGTCTGGAAATGGGTGGGACGAGTGCCGGACTATTATTAACTGTTGTAGGAGTGCCCGTTTCCTTGGGCCTTGGTATTTCGGGTAGTATATGTGGTGCATTTGCATTTACAAGCTAATTTATTACTACTAAGCTACTGAAAAAGGCTGAAAAACATGATGAGATACGTATGCTTGCAATGGCAAAACTTAATTATATTGCAAATAAAGTTTCCACTGCATTACAAGATGGTAATATATCTGATGAAGAATTTAAATTGATCATGGGAGAGATGGATAAATATGAACAAATGAAAGCAGATGTTAGAAAACCTATACAGTTTGAGATTTCTGATAAAGAAAAAATAATACTACGAGAGCAAATCAAAACAGATATGTTAAAAAATATAAATGGACAGTAAATTTTGACTTTCGTTTGAGTGCGGTGGGGTAAACAAAAATAGGGTTTTAAAGTTTTCAACAGACAAAATCAAAAGCATGATGCTTATTTTTCTTATTGTTTTTACATGGCTTCAACCCTAATGGCCTTACATAGTATGGCAACTCCTTATTTTTAGATTTAGTTTGTTCAATTTTAGATTTAAGATAAAGTGGTGCCCATACTTCAGTTTCATCATGTAATGTTAAAATCATAGCTTCACCATTAATAGTATCCACACATCTGTAATCTGTAATAGTATATATTTCATTCTGTTTTAAATCTGCCCATTTAATTGTTTTATATTCATTTTGTTCCTTGTGCTTTTCGTCAAACTTGGCTAGTGTGATTTGTTGATTCCGTTTTGTGTTATAAAAATGTATCTTAAATAAAAAATAAAAAAATGGAGAAAATTTATTACAGCCCCAAAGGATTTTGGAAAGGTTTAACAGCTGTTAAGAAATTAGCAAAAGCAGCTAAACTAAGAGATAAAGAAGCATTTAATTTCTGAAAGAAACAAGCGGTATGGCAGATTTATTTACCTGCACCAAAGAAAATAGTGAGACCAAAGTTTGATGTTTCTAACAAGAATGAAGTGCATGAAGCTGATTTATTATTCCTACCACATGACACTTAGGTCGAAAAACATATAAGTATGCATTGACTGTTGTTGATATTGCTAGTAGATATAAAGAAGCAGAACCACTGACTTCAAAGGACAGCAAGGAAGTTGCTAAAGCTTTTTAAAATATTTATAAAAGAAAACTAACATATCCAAACTTACTGCAAGTAGACCCTGGGAGAGAATGTATGGGTGCTGTTATACAGTTCATGGATAGACATAATGTAAATATAAGACGCAGTAGAAGAGAAATTCATAGAGACCAAGCCATTGTTGAATTATTTTAATAGGACACTAGCTGAAAGATTGTTTGGTTATCAGTATGCTAAGGAGTTGGACAATCCACATAAACGAAATAGGGAATGGGTTAAGAGACTACCAGCGGTAATCGCTGCAATAAATTCGGAGACGAAAAAACCCTCTCCAATTGAAATTAAAACAATAAAGGACGACCCCATATGTCCTACTGTAAACTTAAGATATTTATACCAACCTAGAGTACAAAAAGGTGAAGGCAGGCTTAGAGCTACTGATCCGATATGGAGTGTTGATATTCACAATATTGATTATCATTGTATTACACAAGGTATAAGAGTGTACTATTTGAAGGCACCAGCACCAAAGAGGCTTTGTGAAGAAAGAGCTTTTTATTGTTCAGGCTGATACCCAAACGCGTATGTCATGATTCCATCGGGTGCAATGTATCGTTATGTGTCGAGTGGTGAGAGTGTTGCTTTGTTCATTGTTAGTCCATATATTGTATGGTGTATGTAACGTAGCATATTCATGTTATGAGTGTATGTTTTCTTGTTGAAAAGCGCATCTTTGTAATTTTCAAAGTTTATTTGTTTTTTTATTACATATTTGTTTACTCCCTTTGCTTTCTTGATGAGTTGTTCGTCTGCTCGTAATATATAGTATAGCTTTGGGCGTAGACCAATATATTCTGCTATTGGGGTGCCAACACATTCATCTTTCATTTTGCCTATTACTTTTTTGTTTGTTTCGTCATAAAGTGGATGGTCTTTTGGATAATCAGAGAAGTCATATTCATCTTTCATTTGAGACATATCTTTGTATACAATTTTGTTTTGATGTCAACTAATAAACTGTCGGTGTCTGTATACAACAAGGTGCACTTTTCGTTATATTTCATTTTTAATGTGTTATAGTACCAGTCGTATATTATATGTTTTGATAAGTCTAAGAGAGACATGCCAACATAGATTGGCTTGTTTAGCGTTTGTTTAGTTGTTTTTACATGTATAGCAGATAATTCATCTGCTATACATTCTTACATGTATAGCAGATAATTCATCACGTCTATTGAAATTAGGTTTAGCTATGATTTTTCTTAGTCTTTCGTTTTCGGTTCCATCTGTTCTTACTAGTTTGATGTCTGATCTTTTGCGTAGGTTCTCCATAGTTTTTCCGAATACAGCATTGTTCATTAGTTTATAGATATCTTTTTCAAATGCAGACTTTGCTTTTTTACGGAATTCGGTGTTTAGACGAATGTATGGTTCCATCCATGGTTTTTCATTGAATTATAAGGCTCGATGTACTTTAGTGAGTTTTAGGCCAAGAAATATGTACAACTGTAGATTTCTGTAGTGTAATACATATTTATTTTTGTTGTTTAGATTTGGGACAAGTTTCTCTATGTTTATCATTGTGTTGTTTGTAAGAAGTTGAGTTTGATGTTCTGATAACCATTCTTTTTTTACGGCTAGTTTCTCAGGTGCAAGAGGATAATCATTGTGTAGTTTATGTAGGCTTTTTGGGTATTCTATGTCTACTTCAAGGATTAAACATTTGCCTGGTTTTGGTTGAGCAACTGTGTTTCTACTGTTTAGGGTTTCCACTTGAAACCGAAGTACGGTAAATGTTGACTCATTGCCCATCCGTATAGGTTATTTGCGTCGTAATACATGATATGATTGTTTTTTTCAGTTGGATTGTAATCAGCTACAAGATAATTGTTTGCTTTTGCATGTCCTTTGGATACCATACTTATACCACCTCTCATACCTTTTTCTATGAATAAATGCGTATCTAAGTCTTTTAGTAGTTCTAGGTTTTTGAGTGTGCTTTAGTAATGCATCCCATGATAGACCTGGAGCTGTATAGTAGTGTAATGGGTCAAGTTTGTATACATTTATACATGTTTTTTTAAATGTTTGGAATACATCAGCAAGTAGAACAACATGAGTTTTAAGGTATAAATCATGATAACCTCCAAGGGTTTTACAGTTGAACTCTTTCCATACCTTTTGTGCGTGTTCATAGTCTTTTTGGTTGATGCTTTCATCTGTAAGACTGTTGTAAAATTTATCTATAGGTGGTGATTGTGTTTCATTGAATATTTCTTTGTTGTTCATATATTCATAACGGTAAACTCCTTTACGTAAAAGGAGATTTGTTTTATTGTTGAAGACATTGTTGGTGATTTTGAAATCTGATTTATATGTTGCATCTACTAAGTTTTCAAGTGATGAAGACATGAATTGGAAACTGTCTAAGAACTTGAGTTGTCCTATGCTAAATGAGATGTACTTTGCAGCATTGGTTGGAATACAAGTTATGTTGCAGTTTGCTGTGTGTATTTTTTGCATTATAAGATGACTATCATATCCTTTTAGGTTGTGCAATACTACAGGGATTTTAGTTGTGCCTGGTTTGATTTTGAGTTTTAGGTTGCAGTTTTGGGTTGCACCTCTATATTCACCTGTAAAATGTCAGTGATCACTTTCTTTCGTATCGTTTAGTTGTGTTTCACATATCCAACAATGGGTTGCACTTTCATAATCTTTGGTGTTTTGTTCTGTCATTGTTATGTGAGTTGGATTGGTAAAAGTGTTGTTGATGTTGCTTGTTTCACATTTCAAATGGTTTAAGAATGTTTCAACTCCATCTTCACCTCTGTATATTACTGGTTGTTCTGCTTTGCCATCATACCGCACAACTTAATATCCAAAGCCACAAGCTTCATGTGTTATTTCACTTGTTATTTCTGATTTGTCACCAGCAAGTTTGTTTTCAGGGATTATTATACTTTCAAAGTCCGCATAGATTGCATATGGAACTGGTAGTTGGTTTTGATGGTTTTTGAATTTTATATAGTTTTTATCTTTTGAGGGCATTTATATTTTTGTTGCAGTTTTATTGATGCCTTCACAATCTTCTTAATGTTTGAGTAGTAAGTCTTCTTGTGAGAAGCCATATAGACAACGCTCACAGAAATGTGTTTTTTCCTTATGCTTGTTTTTATCGACAAGTAGTCTGTTTTTAATCCAACAATAATGATATTGCGTTTCTTTCTTTGGTTCTTCACCTTTTTCATCAACTTCATCGTCTTGTGATATCAAAAGTAAATTAATTATATTCAATTCTGTTGGTTGATCTGATATGTAATATGGGAATATGCTTATTTTCTCTGTCTTTTTTGTTATTGTATATCCATAAACATTTATTGCAACATTGTTTTGTTTTTCCACTTTTGGCATTTGGGATATTGGTGTTGGAAAATCGATGTCCTTCAAGTTCAAATTGTCTTTGTTTGTTGTATAACTGTAAATTATTAAGGTTACTTTCTGCGGGATATATAGCGGATGTCAGAGCCCATCTCAAACATTCATTATCATAATTCTTTACATTAATTATTGCTTTTGTGTTTGCCATTGCTTTGGGTAAAGGAATATATAAAGAGCCTTTGAGTGGTTCATATTTTGCAATGTTTTAAGTACAGTTTAATACAGTGTTCAATCTCTAGGCCTGATGCTGTATTTGTAAATTTCTCAATCCAAGTTTGTAAATAAGAAGTTTGATTATTATAAAATTCAACTACTTTTGATCCATCAAGAACAGCGCTTTGTTCTCCATGGGTTTGTCCGATGACATACTTTCTTTCTCCGCCGTTTTCATCTTTGAAGAATTTTAAAGAAATGCCGATTGAAAACTTTATGCCCTTATATTCTTTTATATCTTGATTGATTTGATTTATTATAGTATACTTGTTATCATCAAACAGAATGTTAGGGTCTTTATATGTATGGGCATCTATTTCATATGACTTGAAATAAGTACTCAATGGCTTGTCGACCAATTTTAATTCTGGGTTTTTATCTTTGGGGGCTTGCTTGGGCTCATTTATAACAATTTGTTTTGGTTTTTCGATTTTTTTTTTCACGATTTATGGATCATGGAGCTGCGATTGGTTTTTCGATTTTTTTTTTCACGATTTATGGATCGTGGAGCTGGGATTGGTTTTTCCATTTTTTTTTGAGGGATTGACTTAAGTCTCTCTTTCCTTCTTTGCTTCTTTTTTCGACGCCCTTCCCTAATGTTTTCTAACACAGATGATTTGACCTCGACCTGGGGCTCTGAAGGCTTCAAAGCATCAACAATCTTTCGCAATTGCTCATCATTAATAACTCTATCACGATACAGTTTCAGAATATATTGTACATCTGTAGCACTCATTTTCTTTTTATTCTTTGGTTTATTATAATATTATTTATTTTATTTAATAGAAAAATTATTGTATATATAACGTACAAAATGGGAGAAATAAACATAAACATGTGTCAATACAAAAATATCCATTCAGATAAACCATGCACGATAACATCAGGGAACAACTCAATATACTCCATAAATTTAGAGTAAAAAATAATACCCCCTTGAAACCATGCCTAGTGTGTGGAAAGGGTACTTGTGCTATGTATCAAGTGTGTGGAAAATGTGGGGCAAATAGAGTTTGGGCCTTAAAGAGATATCATAAAATAGAGAAACCTTTCAGACAAGAGTCTGCCAGACTTAGGAGGATTGTGTTATAGCGGTTTCGTGGTTCATTGTATATATTTGACAGAATATTATGTGTTCATTGGCAAATTCCTAGTCTCAAAGGCTGATCAGTTTAAAATGTTAAACTGGTTTTACGCCTTTTAAACAAAGTACCAAACTATATAGTGCTTTGGTACTAAACAATATAGTTTAGTACTAAATATAGTACTTTGGTACTCAACTTCGATTTTATATTGCAGGATATATATATATATAATACTGATACTGCCATGTGGGTCATGTCTGGCAGATAGTTCGTGTTCAGTACCTAGACTGGCCTCAACTGTCCTAAGGTACATTGTCTCAGCCGACGGCCCATGTACAATAGAATATATCAGTGATTATTGAGAATACCAGTCTAGTGTATTTTGATATCAAGTTTATCAGACAAAGCTAGGAAATTCCGAGAAACTCGAGCCGAGCCTATAAAGTTGATATCAGCAGACAATAGATTTGTATTATATTTATCAGGTATCGTCTTATGTTAGCCGATGATCAAATATTAAGTAGTTTTCGTTGAAAAGAACGAGACATTTTTTTGGCTGAGTCATTAATACACTGACGTTATTCGGTAACGTCATGTGGCGCCGTTCGACCAATGGAACGTTAGTTTTCAATTTATTGTACCCCGGATATTGTCTGATACGATTTTACGTTATCAGTCAGTACGTATTCGGCCACTACAAAGCTCGTTACCTGATCAAATAGTGTCATATTCACATTACAGTAAACATGTTCTCTTGTCAATAGATCCCAGCCGGTATGGATGACAGGAAGGGTTCACTGACCGATAAATGGGATTTTGTGGGCACAAAACAAATGGAGCAGCAAATCAAGGAAAAGGGGCTGTCTGCGCTGAAATTAATATGTTACAAGAAACAGAATGATTGGAAGAATGTGCCCCTGAAAGTGGCTATCACCGGTAATACCGGCACGGGAAAGTCGTCATTCATTAACGCCATCTTGCGGCTGAATGCGGATGATGACGGCGCGGCGAAGGTCGATGAAGTGGAGGCAACGTTTCACGTCAGGAAATACACACACTCATCCAATCCCAGCTTACAGCTCTGGGATTTGCCTGGCGTAGGCTCTCCGAGTTTCCCACAGGCGACTTACCTAGATAAAATCATCGTTGATCACTACGACTTCTTCGTCATATTGTCCACAGGCAGATTCACGGAAAACGACAAGTGGCTGGCAAAGGAGATACATGCCCGCCAAAAGAATTTTTTCTTTGTCCGAACGAAGATTGATAATTCCGTCAGAGATGACGAACGAGCACACCCGAGTACGCACAACGAAGCGGTTCTACTTTACAGAATTAGGCAAGACTGCAGAGAACGTTTAAGTTCTGCTATTGGATTCTACCCGGACGTATTTCTGATATCCACTTACGATCAGCACCAGTTTGATTTCAGACTCCTTGCTGACAAATTGATCGCCGATTTCCCCGCCATAAAACGAAAGGCAATGGTCCTGTCTCTGAACATTCTGACTGAGAAGATCATCCGAGAGAAAGCCAATTGTTTGAGGGAACATGTTACGTCCGTGGCGGCTTTATCCGCCGCCGGTGGCGCCTTCCCGATACATCCAGTTGGCTCTCTCATCGACGCCGCACTCATTATAAAAGAAACGAAGTCCTACCGAAAGCAATTCGGCTTAGATGATGAAAGTCTTACGGTTGCTGCTAGAGAGACAAATATGTCGTTGGACGACATCAAAAAGCAATTTTCGAGCCCCCTTAAGTTCCTGTCTGAGGAGAATATAGACGAGTGTTTAGGCGAAGTCACCATGCCCGGTGTTGCTGTATCAATTCCAAAACTTTTATTGCCAATCATCGGCAGTATAATCGGTGCTACCTTTTCCTATAAGAAGACGACCGCCTTTCTTTTAGAGAAAATAGACCAGCTGGAAGCGGGCTCGCTGGAGATCAACAAGTTTTTAACCGGGCAATTAGGGCGTCCGTGAATGACCAGGATATGGAAGGTGTATAACTCCTGCAATGCTGAAGTAAATTTTGTCGTCTGCTTTTTATTTTATATGTTCTCAGAAAAAGCATATGGAAGCGTCCTGGTGCCAGATTTTGAAATAATTTAAAGTTTAAAGTCATAATTAGGAGATACTAACTTCTAATTAGGAGATACGAAGTCCAAATTATGATGTAATTAAGTCCTAGTTAGGAGATAATAAGTAAGGCTTAGTATCTCAAGATCAGTATCTCTTAATTAGGTCTTCGTATCTCCTAATTAGGAGTTAATATCTCCTTAGGATACATTATCTCCTAATTAGGACTTATTATCTCATAATTATGTGTTACTCCGGTTTCTTCCTCCTTATGATGAGACTGACTCTGTATGTTGGTAAG
Organism: Conchocele bisecta; assembly: GCA_029237695.1. NCBI lineage: Eukaryota > Metazoa > Mollusca > Bivalvia > Lucinida > Thyasiridae > Conchocele > Conchocele bisecta. Next base: position 15,829,589 of record CM055267.1, on the reverse strand, counting down.
TTAAAGTAAATGCTTCGATTTAACAACGGCATTGGCTTGGTGACCTTGCATGTCGTCTCCCACAAGAAGGGGAAAAAGGAAGGAGAGGAACCTGCCCAAGGGGGCCTATATCTTATTAGAATATTCCTCTCTGGTTCTTTAACGTGCACACACTCTCCTTCAAATCTGATACACGGGACTGCCTTTTAAGGTCCCCATCCCTAAGGACGAGTAGGTAATACAAAGTATCTCAGAAATACTGATGCCCTGTAAATTGAACCCTCAATCGAACCCGGGTCGCCAGAGTGGGAGTCCAGCGGTGTTACCCCACGGCCACGGTCTGCTCTTCCCTCGTATTTAACTTGACGTGACGGTTACCTTTAACATGTTTAACGGCCGCACTGAGTGGGAGCCAATACGTCATAGAGTGCAGTACTCTATGCCGTCTCAGCGATGAACCAGTCCAGGGGCCCGTTTCACCATACTTCGTACGACTAAATTGTTCGTAAGTGCAAATTTAGGATCGTCTGGAAGTTTCAATTGATGGATTTACATTTATTGAGCATAGGCTGCATATGCAGTCTATGCTCAATAAATGTAAATCCAATCATTGTTTACAAGAACACATTGCTAATGTGAAATTCCCAGACTATTATAATTTTGCACTTACGAACATTTTAACATTTTAATCGTAAGCAGTTTAGTGAAACGGCCCCCTGAGACGCAATAAGTGGCAGGCCAATTCAATCGTTTGTGGCACGTATTACTATTTAGCTGCATGAACAATAATATCGCAATGGTCACCTTATGATCACAGGTGTTTCTAGCGTGTATTGGACGGTCAATTATTGTTTGTAAAGTTTAAACTTTATTTATGTTACAACGATTACAAGCAAGCGCGAGGGCACTTATACAAATGCTTTCGTTGGCACAGATGAACGCGTAATGGTGATCATTTATGTGGGAGAAAACCGGAGTACCCGGAGGAAACCCACTTGTCCGATGTGGCGACCACCATACCATCTCACATATTGCCCCGACTGAGGATCGAACCTGTGGACGCATTGGTGAGAAGCGCGCTCGGTACCAATTGGGCTAACCGGACAACCAATTATTAATAATTATTAATTATTGTTTGTACATACATGAAACACCTTTCTAAAGCAGGTACAAAACAATTCAAATGCGCCCGGGTGTAATTATAGTACTTATGAATGTATAAAACTAGCATTTAACACCGTTGTCAGAAAATCCCAAACGAAGTCGTAAATTTTACTCGCCTATACAACGTGTTACAGCGTGTTCAAACCGCTGTTTGGGGAGGGTTTTCGGCATAGATGTTACAGTTGCTAATACATTAACATAAATCTCAAAGAGCTTGGGTGTAAACTGTACCAAACACGGGTCACACTAACCGAAATTCGCTTTTTAAAATCAAACACATTCATTTCCTCATTATCAATAAATATTAACCGCCATCTTTGAAAACGTGCACGCAGTGGTTTGGTTGGTTACTGGAGACTGACGTTATTTTCCATTAGCCAACCAAATCACTGCGTGCTATATAAGACATGAAATTTGTTCGTATCTCCTAATTAGAACTTAGCATCTCCTAATTAGGACTTAAACTAGTTCAGCATCGGCACCAGAACGCTTCCATACAAATGTGAGTCGACAGCAATTTCTAATAAGTTCACATGACATTGATTCAAAAGTGCTGTCACACCATGTTTTTATTGAGAACGTAGACAGCAGACGACATTTGTTTTGGATTCCCACATTCTAAAGGACAACGTTATGTATGAGACACTGCGATCTGCAATGTCGCTACTTTATTGATGAACGTGTGTAATGTGCCAGTGTTCCGTCAGCATACTCGTTAACCATGTTAGACACTGACATAACAAAACGGACATTCATATATATGTCATATACATATACAATATGTTATCTACAGTGAAATCGTGTACATGTTAATAATCATGCACAATACAATCGCAACACAATACTTAGTTAACCCTTTCACACCTAAGTAACTGGAATGGATTGTGATATGAATAGTTTTCACCCAATCCAATGGTCACAAAATGATTTTCAGACTAGTCCATTTATGAATAAGGGATGTTCTCAAAAATATGAAAATTACTTGCAAAAAGTGCAGATCCTGATGAGCAGCTCGTCACGAGCCGGCTCATTTGGTTCCGCACTGTTAGCCAATACTACTCTGTCTTCACGTGGTGTTGAAGGGGTTAAAGGTACATGCCCACTCAGTACGCACAAACTGTTATAGGAATTAAATAAGTGTATAATTGTATCACTATTCAACTAGTTCTAAAATTACGAGTTCCCACTATACAGATATAATCGTTTAGTAATATTTATTTTACTGATAGTGACGCTCGTTGGTATCAGGCGATTTTCATATGAGGCATGATATTTTTTAATTATTTAAATTTAAATAAAATCTTGTATCTTGTATACTAATTAAATATGTCACTTGAAAAAATAATATTTTCCGACAGATTATAAAGTATGATCATCGCACATAAAAAAAAATATTGAAAATAAATAGTAATGTCTGTTAACATTTTAAGTAAATACGGTTATCGTGTGTAAATTGACGTCTGATATAAAATGTATAATAATGCCAATCAATACGTTGTGGCTACTGAGTGGGCATGTACCTTTAAATTAACATAGCGGAGTAATTAGTGCACAGCGAATAGTGAAACGTAACATGACCGCCGGCTCAGAAAAGGTACCAAGGACATGTGCATCATTTGTAAATCGTGACCAACTTTCAAGTTCGCGCCATCGGAATACAATATAACCCATTGTCTGAGGACAGAGGACCATACTACCGACTTCACTGACTGAATGTTGAAAATTATAGGCCGCGATCTGGCTCCAGGCTGGATGAAAGAATCGTAAGGTACCCTTTTCCAGCTCACACATTCAAACAGATACAAGACATTTACACAAGCGTTGGATTTTTATTGTCACATATAAAATATAACATTAGACACATGAGACACGCCATGTGATTTTGTACCTTCGGACATATGCGTAATTTCTTGAAATACGTTTACAAAATTTACAATATTTTCCGTAAATGGCGTTAAAAGTTGACAAAATGTACTTTCAAAATTTTGTCAACTTTATTTATGAAAGATATTGTGAATTTTGTAAACGTATTTAATGAAATTACGCAGATGTCCGAAGGTACAAAATCTCATAAAGTTTATTCAACTGCCATTTTGAAATACCGGATTTGTTTCCCCGAGACATCTGGAAATCCGATAAATGAACGATTTCAAAATGGTAGTGGAATAAATTGTATATTACATGCTGATCGAAAAATGTGAAATTTGCTCTTAGGCCAGCGTATAACGTTGCCAAAATTGACAATATTTCCGTTAGCGTATGAATTGCTTCTTCGCCGGAAATGACGCCAAACGTCAATTACGTCTCGCTAACGTCTAGGGGGGAATATTTCCTTCAAGGAAATAACCCCCGCCCAGAATCACGGTATGTCACTGGATTGCATGTGATATATAACATTATTACATCGATTTCCCCACAATGCTACGGTGGCACAGAGGGGACATGGAAACATGTTTTACTTTCACGTGCGAACGCGATAGGCTTTGTGTGCGCACGCGATATTCTTTGCGTACGCAGGCAATAGGCTTTGCTAGTATGGCCAGTCACCAGTATGTATACACACGTAGAGACGATCATAGAGCGGTCGTTCATTCGTTCTACGAATGCAGCCTCTGCTCAATAAATGTAAATCCATCAATTGAAATTTCCAGACGATCTTAAATGTGCACTTACGAAGTTTAGTGAAAAGGCCATCTTAATGTTCGTCTCTATGCGGCGTAAAAACGAAGGAACGAAACGTAAGGTTCTTATTTTTCGTCGCTACGCGGCACAGACACGAAGTAACGAAATATGATCGTTTTAGTCTTCGTTTCCACGCGGTGAAGTGATGAATAGACGAAATGTCCCTAACGAACCACCGTAGATTCCAGAATGTGTCAACAGGAACATTGGGTTCCGGTATGCCTACATTAGCGACGATAGTATGTTGCTAGAGGTCCGCAATCGACGAGTCCAAAAATAGGTAAACCGTGCGTATTATCATATCATAGCCTCGTTTTAGTTATAAAGGACGTGCATGAATCGTGTATTTTGGTGGAGGGGGGTGGGGTTGGGGCTGCCGCTCCCCCCCCCCCCCCCCCCAATAATTGTGTTGGAGAGACCTGCCCACCCATCCCCTTCATTCATCCACTGACCTTACCGGTCGTGTTGGAGATGGGACACAACTAACTAACCGCACGCACACACACCGCACGCACGCTCGCACGCACGCACGCACGCACACATAATGTTATATTATAAAAAGTTTACTTGCAGACAATAATATTCGTGTAAATAGGTGTTTGTTTGTTTTGTATATTACCTAGGCAGATAGGCCTACATTGTGTACTCCGTTTGATAAAACGTTTCAGTATTAGCAGATGTACATATAGAAATAATGCACAGGTGGAAGACTCGGACATGTACGGAGCCCCGCAAAGGACGTAGAATTTATTTTTTTATTAATTCGTTCCAACGAAATAATAATTCGTTCCCACGATTTAAAAATTCGCTCCCACGAATTAACAATTCGTTCCCTCAATTTAGCAATTCGTGAACGAATTGTTAATTTGGGGGAACGAATTGTTCAATTGAGTGAACGAATTGTCATTTTGTGGCAACGAATTGTTATTTCGTGGGAACGAGTTGTTATTTCGTGAGAACGAATTAATAAAAAGAAAATCCATGTCTCTTGCGGGGTTCCGTAGAATTGTGTACGCTACGTTACTAAGAAATGTAACGTACAGAACGACACCAGGTAGGTGGGGTATTGGGATTTGTTTGCAATAGGCATTTTTATGTCACAGGTCTTCCACTGTGTGACAGTGCTTCCATGCCAATTTGACTTTTGCAGCCAATACAGACACGATAAACAGCTTCATATAGCTCATGTACGTGTTACACGAGGCCAGTAAAGTCGGGGTCACGGGTTCGATTCCCATCTACATTATTTGTGGCTGTGACTGAAAAAAATGACTAGTGACTAGTGTAGATCCAGATTAGCCTGTGCATCCGCACAGTTTGATCAGAATCTACATTGTTCGCCATTTCATGAATGACACTCTCAACATGCTTTAAACAAGCAACATAGATCGTTATCAATGCATAGGAGTGTGTTATTTGATCAGGAGTTACATTGGTCACAAATGTCATAAGCCCCATTTATCCAGTCACAGCCACATATAATCGTGATCAACTGTGGCTATTTATAGATCATTGCTTACGAGGTTTGAATTATACATGTATTATTATGTATGGTTTCCGTTAAGGCCATCTTAATATCACTATCGGGTCGATACTACGAATATGGTCATCGTACTGTCTTGATATTGTAATATCGTAAACTTAGTATCGTACTATCGTCATCGTGCTATTGTACTGTCGTCATAGTGGTATCGTGGTATCACATTATTAGTATCGTACTATCGTGATTTCGGTGCACGCTAGTATACAACTATTTCATTGCCATTCGGGAAACAGTCACAACTATTGCCCCGAGATGCTGTGGACGACCAGATGAACTATTACCCGAGGCCGCAGGCAATGAAATAGTTGTTTTATTACCCAACAAAGTTTTAAAACGCTACAAGCCACAACTGCCAAATATGGGCACAAATGTATTACCCAAACAATTTGAACCAACTTATAACACACATAATTCGAGTTCTGTATAATATGAATAGTGGTTGTGAATGTGTACTTCTGAATTAGGGAAATAATATATTGGCGGCCTCCCAGAATAATTGGTAGATATCTGTTTTTGAACACTTTGTGTACGGACTACGCTCATTTGTTGTACTTCAGGGGTAGCGCTCACTACTTGATTTTCACTATTAATCACAGTTTCAATATCAGAAAGAAGTGTTGTTTCTTTTGACGATGTCAAGTCTAAGAAGTCAATATCGTCTATATTCATAGCGAAGTTTGGCCCATATGTTTACACCTGTCCGCGTTCCATGAAACGGAAATGACGATTCACGTGTTCAAACGCGTTTTCATTGGCTCGATTTATCATGTGATTCGATCCGAGGCAAAGCAAGTCACATGACCAGTCAATAGTAGAGTGAAGAAATTAAAGTACTATTGCCTGCGCGTGAAACTGTTTCATAGTCAAGCGGCCGAATGTAAAAAAATGAGGAATACAGTCAAAACTAACGAATTACAATTTATATAGGAGGTTGGGTAATAATATACGATACTACTATGACGATGGACGTTGTGTAATACTGAACGATACTACGATGAAGATGCTACGGTACGACAACAGTAAGATAACGGCAGCATGATACTAGGATGGCGGTACCACGATAGCTCGAAGATGATACTACGATGAAGTTATCATCATCGTGATATCGCATACTCATGATTTGTAATATCGCCATCGTGGTATCGCTATCGTAGCCTGGTAATATCGCAGTATCACCATCTTGCTATCGCACTATTGGCATCGTATCATATCGAAACAGTGTGCTGTCGTAGTATCGACCCACTAGCGATAGTACGATGACGTTAACGCCATACGATGACGCCATACTTATTTGCAAACACGTCTTTGACTACATGTTGAATAGTAGCCGATTTCACCAAAATTGCTCAGCATACTTTGAGGGAGTAATCATTTATTTTTCACGAAATGCATTATTTCATATAGAATTAACGACTGCATATATTCGATGATTACAAGTATGCAGAATTATTAAAATTAATGTATTACATGTTCACATCTCAAATGGCTGTGATAATGTAATACATTCAGTATATAAATACAAATTAATAAATGTATCCTTAAATTGAAACTTTCTCCTTCAATGTGTACTTAGCAAGATAAGTATACTTTGCAATATTAGTGAAATCGGCTACTGATTATTTTTGCACTCATTTGCATACTGTGAGACTTCTTTGAGAATAGATTAGTATCTATACTTGACCATCGTATTTTATGTATCGTCACCCTTTATATGTTGACAAATTGTTATTAACCACTTAAAACGGGACAACATGATAGCTAAATCGTTAAGACGAGATACATTGGATGAGATAAATAAAACAAACTTTCGTCAAAACGTCATAGTGCACACTAGTGACATTGCTTTTAATATGTGCAGTGTATCTCGTCTCCATCAATTAGGAAGTCATCGCGTCAAGACGACTTACCAACTGGTAAATCGAGATTATAATGTATTAAAGGTACCTGCCCACTCAGTAGGCACAAACTGTTCTTTATATCACATCCATCATCTATCAGATACATTTTCTGACAAAATAAACATTAATTCACCATTACCTCACGTACTGATTGGCATTATTGTACATTTTATATCAGACGTAAATTTCCATACCGATATCAGGGGCGATAACCGTGTTTCCTTAAAATGATAACGGACATTACTATTTATCTCTGTATTTAATTTTTGATGTGCAATGATCATACTTTATAATCTGTCTAAATAAAAAAAATTCAGGTGACTCATTTAACTAGTATAAATAATTAAAAAATATCATGCCTTATTTGCATAATTGTGAAAATAGCCTGATCCACCGCGAGTCACTATCAGTAAAACAAATATTACTAAATGATAATATCTGCATAGCGGGCACTCGTAATTTTTCGAACTGGTGGAATAGTGACACAATTATACACTTTTTTAATTCCTATAAAGAACATTTTGAGTGGGCATGTACGTTTAAGTCGTCCTATATACTCTCTTAATTAGACGAGCAAATAAACATTAATCTGACTAGTGGGCAGTATCACATTTTTGACAATAATTTGTGTTACTTATCGCGTCCAATTTAATTTTCTTGACCAGTTAGTAAGTCGTCGTGACGCGATACTTATGTAGTTAAGAACTCTTTGATAAAGTTCGTACATTGTTCGAGGACGGACTGTTCGATGGACTGCGCATGCGTCGAGCACCTAACATCCTTTTTTCCAGCTCCAACCTTTTCGTGGATAAAACAGTGTTTTCATACACTTGCTGTTGTATTAGCAGTATTAGAGCAGGACATATTGATATATTGTAATTTTTCCATTCAACATGTAGTTTACTGTGTACTATTTGCTTTTTGGAACCCATTATTTCTTCCACTTTGAAATATTTTCACTCAGTGTCCCAGAGACGCTTGGAAACATGTCGTCCGGTGGCAATAAATCAGTATTGCAACAGTCTACAGCCACACCCCATTGGAAACATACAATTCAAGTGGTGGTAATGCAAATTTGCATTTGAATATAAACCAAATGCTCCAGCTCGACTGTCCCATTAGCAATCATGCCAACCTCATAATGACGTTGCCACTTTTTAAATGTGTTTGGCAACCACCACATATGATGAGCAGGTGCCCGAAACCAGATTACTGATACCTGGGGAGAGTGTTAATCAATAAATCATCGGATGCTGAGACAAACCCAGGCCCTAAGTGTAAATACCCATGTGGCTTATAAGTTAAGTCACTTAGTGTATACTGTTCTGTCGCTATTTTAGTGTTTGTGTTTTTTTTTGCTACCTTGTTTGAGCCAAGGTTTGTATTCATATATAGACCACATACAACAAAACTGGGGTTGGTTCCATTTTTTTCTATAAGCCATATCGCCGCCATCTTGAAATTCAAAATGGCTGCCATTGAAATTTATATTTTGAGGTCAAAGTCATTATGTGTGATGTTTTTACAGCGAAAAACACATTATTATGGACAATAAATATTAGCAGGATGAGTTCAATACATATTGAGATACCAGCCATTTTGGCTTTCAAGATGGCCGCCATTTCAAAATGGGAAATCCTGTATTTATTTTACATTTTTGAATTTCGTGGTAAGATTTTGTTTTTTCCTTCTGGTTATGCTCGTATTTCTTTGAACACATTCTGCTGAGTTTATTGCTAACTGCTATTGTGCTACGAGTAAGTTTTAGTTTCAAAATGGCCACCGAAACTATGTACATTGCCACATTGAAGATTTGTAAAACATTGTAGTATTACTGTGGCTGTAGTTCTTTCAAATGATATTGTGATTGGAACGTGTGTGTCTGCTTGAAAACATATCTACATACATCATATAACACAACTAAAGTTTATTCCATTTGTTAAGAGCCGCATGGCTGCCATTTTGAAATTCAAAATGGCCGCCATTGAAGTTAATTTATATTTAACGTCAACGTTATATGTGATGTTTTTATTATTATTTATTATAAATCAGACATATTGGCATAATAGTTGAGTACATTTTAAAATGGCTGCCATATTATTTTTAAAATGGCCGCCATTTAAACTTGACAATCTAATATTTATTATATATGCTTAATGCAGTGCTGATATGTGTTTCTTCTGCTTATACTCATAATACAATAAACACAAAGTGTTGAGATTATTGCTAACTAGTACTGTGGTACCAGACGCCATTATCTTCAAAATGGCCGCTGGAAATAAGTGTGTCACATGCATTGCCACTTCAAGGATTTACATTTATTACGTATTATTGTATTACGTATTTACATATATTAGATATGGCATTGTGCTAGCAGACTGCAACTGGTCTCAACAGTTTGCTGTCTTTATGGAGTCTAGCTTAGTCGCCAATGTTTAGCTATTTTAATTTTAAAGCTACTATGATGTTATCATAGTGTTTCTTGCTCTGTTGATGACTGGATCTGATCTTGTCACAAAACGAAACATGTATTGGATATACCTGCTCACAAGTGCTCAGTAAACTGGACAGAAGCTGCTGTCCCATCAATAACTGTGCAGGTGACCATTCCGGTTATGTGAATTTTTATATTCCAGTATACCCAAATATAGGTATGTACATTTACCTTTTGTTTTTACGAAACTGTGTTTCACAATGATCACTGTTCGCCCAGTTAACCCACTAGACATTGGCTACTTCATCTCACACATGTGTATTTGGTACACAATGCTTACTGTAAATCCCTTTTAACTGTCCAATGGCCATTTTGGAGTTCATGTTGTGACTGTTGTTGTTAACAGTTACCAGAAATTATTCTCATTCCATGTAGAAATCTTTGTAGCAACAGTTTGTCATGGGTGGCCTGGTACAAAGTGTGATATCAGAGTTTCTTTGGCTTTTCAGTTTCTATCTTCAATCTTCCTACCATTTTACCAGAACATAATATATTGCGCTCATCTAATGTCTGAATGCCGAGATTGTCATTGAGCACGGCTTGCAACATTTTCGACTCGAGAGGAGTCAGAATTATGTGTTTAGATCCTTTCAGTTCATCTCTGTAATCCCATCACGCCAGTATTTTCTGCGGACATTGCATTCTGAATTTTAGTTATCCATTTAGACTCAAATGTCCATTTTACTCAGTCAAGTTTGCTATTTCTTGCAACTCGTGATCCCTGACAGGTTAGTTCGCAAATACTAAATGTACCTGTGAGATCATACCCTTAATACAGTTAGAATATATGTTTGTCACTGACTCGTGGGATAGCGTATCAGTAACTAGTAATTTGTTGCCAGAAACTTGTTTCATGGACAGGCCATAATGTTTCAGCGACAGTAAAATATCTTTTAATATGTGACGACATGAATAGATAATTTATTTAATGAATATGAGAGGCAAGTGATCTTACTCCACTTGAACAGTCAGTCCGTACACATAACGAAACCGTTTCCGGCCAAATAACATGCCTCATTATTCATGTTCAATCATGAGCATATTAACTTTATGCGAGAATCAATGATATGGAAGTATTAGCCATTAGCTTGACATTGTTGCACACCATAATGCAGTGTCACTGACTTTGCCAAGTCATAATATGACAATTTCAACAAGTGAAACGCAATTTGCACCATCTATGCACTGATTACTGGTATATTGACTCAGGAGTTGTGATATCTTAAGACCATATGGTAATCGTAAATAATGAAAATGACCATGGAACAATACTGCCTTTTCAACGTGGCCCTTTTTCTACAGTTTCATGCATACAATTCTGTAGTATGTATAGAGTGTATTCCACCTCTCCAACAGTGCTATGACAACCAATCTGACATTTTACACACGTCGTCTACACATACTGAACATGTGCGCACATGGCGTTTTAATGCCGAAAACGTAATTTAATCACACATATACTGCCATTTCGACAGTTCATCTGCACTTTCATGCATACAAGTTTGAATAGGGTATATAGTTTATGTAAGCAACTCCTTTGACCGCATTTTGAGTGTGATTGTGCCAGCACTGCCTTTCATGAACACCAACAAGATGGAGACTCTAATGCAGATGGTGATGCAACTGATTGAAAGCACTGTATCTATAATTAAGAACATTTATGCATACACACAGTGGCCATTTTGAAATCTAACATGTTTGTCATAAACAGTGACTTGAAATTTACTTTAAATATACATAATTTACTTTCAATAATGTTTGTTTCTTTGTTGGGGTTTAACGGCCTATCAACAGCTAAGGTCATTTAAGGCCGGTGATTACAGTCTGGGAAAGTCAGTACAAATGGTTTGTGCATGATTATAAGAACTATATTATTTTCACGGCAGCCATTTTGAAAATTAGAATACAATGGGAACAACTGGTGTTTTCATTGATGATATAAGAACGTTTTTTCCGAGAACGTAGAAAAACAGTCAACACAACCTAACTATAAATATACTTTACTAAAGACAGTACGTTGCGAAGACATAATAACTATTATTTGCATAGAGACCATTTTGAAAACAAAATGTCCGCCATACCAGTTATCATAAAAAATGGAACCAACCCCAGTTGTATTATTTGAAGTATGTAGATGGCATAGCCGAAAAAAACAAACCCATTCCTTCTGCATTATAAATGTTACAATATAGTGTATACCCGCTTCCATTTGACTTTAACCTTCTTTCCTAGGGCCCGTTTCACTAAACTTCGTACGACTAAAATGTTCGTAAGTGCAAATTTAGGATCGACGGTAAATTTCAATTGATGGATTGACATTTATTGAGCATAGGCTGCGTGCAGCCTATGCTCAATGAATGTAAATCCAATAAACATTTATTATAAGAAAACACTGTTAATGTGAAATTTACAGACTTCATAATTTTGCTCTTACGAACATCTTAGTCGTACGAAGTTTCGTGAAGCGGCCCCCAGGTATTAGTTGGTGGTTTTAACTGCCTGTCAATCAAGGGCCAACAAATAGTGATAGAGTGAGTAATTTGAATTTGGATTATATTTATATTTAATTGTGGCTGAAGTCTTGGGATTTGAATTGGTATGTATAATAATATATGGTTTTACTGGAACTGGATTTAGCTGCATTTTCAGTTTTTTACGGTTTCTACTTTGTTGCGGGTTTTCGTGTGGATTTCGCTCTTTTTCTATTTGTCTAACGTCTTTGCAGTATTTTTCTATTTGTGAATATTTATTAAGTATTCGTTTCATAGGAGTATTGCCATATTTTAGTTATACACTGGTAAAGCTCACCAGATCTGTACCATTTGTCTATTGAGACTTGTTTTGTTGATAACGTTATTTGTAAATAGTTGGAAGGAGGTGCAAGGCATTGTATTGTGTACATTTTAATTAAGGTAAAGATACATGTGTATATTTTCATTTACGTCACACAAGATGTTTTTGTCATATGTATGTGTAATTTGCACAGGTGTGATTTGAGGCTACACTGGTGATACTAGTGAACTATACTAAATGTTGTACATATGCTTATAAGACAAATTACCATCAATCATATTTCAGGGGATGACTATGATTGCATGAATGAATTAATAAATGACTACGTGTCCACTGCAATGATAATATATAAACCCATTGTGGGTTTTTATGTGGACATAGCGTTACTGATTAGTCACAACTAGGCTGAAAAGAGAAAACCGCTACATGAACTATTTGCATGCTGGGAAACGTGTGGGCTATAAATAGTTAAAAAATAACTGTCAGTATATTGTCTTTTATTTCTCCCTGTACAAATCACGAATACGTCTTGGAATTTCATTAGAATCTAGTCATCTGTAGGCACGAACAGCACCCCCACCCTATCCAGCGCGGGAAACATTGCAAAGTGCTTTTCAACTGGTGCCCGTTTCACTAAACTTCGTACGACTAAAATGTTCTTAAATGCAAATTTAGGATCGTCTGGAAATTTCAATTGATGGATTTACATTTATTGAGCATAGGCTGCATATGCAGCCTATGCTCAATAAATGTAAATCCATTAATTGTTTACAAGAAAACATTGTTGATGTGAAATTTACAAACTATCATAATTGTATTCGTACGAAGTTTAGTGAAACGGCCCCCTGGTGTATAGTATTAGGATTGTTCACATACGAGACAAACCATGTACTTTTGTACCGAACACGATGTGCGGTTTTTCCTTTCAAGAAAAATATTCACGTTATTATCGATGGGTATAGTACGTCACGGGCACCTGATATTCGGATGGGGTGTACTAGGTAGTCAGGTAAGAAAAATCCTCCACTTCAGACTTTATTTAATATTTTGATGAAATATGGCGCGGAAAACGCGTCTTCATGAGTAGCTACAATAATTTGCCTCCGAAATGTTATCTACGGCTACAATTTGACCCATTCAAAAAATGTGAGCAACCGAAGTGCATACCCAAACCTGTTGCATGTATGTCAAAATTTAGTAAACTGTATATTGTATACATTTAAACAAATAAGCTTTAATGTAGAACTAGTAATTTGCCCAAAATAATAAAACCGGGAAATCATTTTCCCATGGAAGTCATTTTTGCTCTTGTTGTTGTTCAACATTCAACATAAAGAAATAACGAAATGAAGCTTTCAAATTTACAAGATATACATGAAAATGTCAGATAAACACATTGACACGGTACACTAACCAATTTCTGCATGTGTTTGTTCTTCATTAATAATGTATTGATACAGCTTTGGCAGTTTTATATCAACATATCAAACACGCCGGATAACCGATTGCAAACATCGGTATTTTATGTGTTACATTAAAGCGATGTGGTTAAATTGCTACCCTCGCGAGTGGTATGGAGCGGGGTAGCAATTTTGTTTCTATTTCATGAGCTGCATTTGGTTGTCTCGGTAGTTTGGCACATACTTATATGTCGTTTTTGCGAAGAATCGATTTCCGTGTCAGTAGACACGGAAATCGATTCTTCGCAAAAACGACAAAAAATTGGGACAAAGTACCGAGACCACCAAATGCAGCTTAACAAAACACGTTTGATGCGTAATATATCATCAACATCCGTTACATAATCAGGACACAATGAAAGAATACGTACTTTGAATCGGAGGGCTTCTGGAAGTTTCAGTACATGTTGTTGTTGTTGTAACCACTTGATCATATCCCTTGACATTGACTCGCAACACCTGCCGATGTTTCCGTCCTCGTAGATTTAGTCTTTCCCTGATTCAGTGCACGCCATCCAAATAGCAGGTGCCCGTGACGTACTATACTCACCGTGGTATTATATGTAAATGACTTCGAAAGTTGACAACATTTAAATAACAAATGTGGAATAGAATCATGCGCTATTCAAATTTCGTCAACTTTCGACGTCATTTACAGGAAGTATCACAGTTTCTGTAAATAGTTATCATGAAAAAATCGCACACCGTTTTTGGTATAAACTCGCATGGCCTGTCACACGTGGTTGTGATTAGAATACATTGGGATTGTCGGTATTGTGACCAGTGTAGATCCAGATCAGCCTGTGCATCCACACAGTCTGATCAGGATCTACACTGGTCGCCTTTCCATCAATGAAATACATGTCATGCTTCTAACAAGCAATATAGGTCGCTACCAGGTTACAAGAGTGTGCCATTTTATCAGGAGCTACACTGGTAACAAATCCCACAAGCCCCATTTCTCCAGTAACAGTCACATATCGATGGTCTAATAACATAAGGTCGTAACTGCTATGCTAAAGCATAGCACTTACGACCTTATGTTACTAGACCATCGATATGTCGTAGGTTGTTAAACAGTCTGGAGGCTCGTAGACTGTACGTACTTTTACCCGCCAATGCAGTGCGTGCAAATAATGACGTCATGACGTCATGTATTCAAAACCGGAATTCAATGTCGTTGAATTTCCAGCAAAAGAATGGAAGCCGTACAGAAGTCTGGAAGTGGAGGCAATGTAGATGATCTGGGATGTTCCAAAGATCGTATTTGTGCTTTCTCAGATGTAGACGTGTCAGGTTTTTGTCATGTTAGAACGTCACTTTATTTTAATCCTAGTCTGTCATTGTTTTAAGCAACGATAAGTTTATTTATATTCATAAACCATCCTTCGTGACAATGCTTTTATACGCTATATACCAAGCTGCATAATCTCGTGGTTACAACAACAGCAACAATGGCTGAAAGTGTTGAAAGCGCGCCCACTCCAAAGTCAGTATTATTTTATATTTTCCTTAATAGGCAACGGATTTTGAAGATTCATGAGCTGCATTTTGTAGTCCCGGGAGTTCGGCACATACGTATGTCGTTTTTGCGAAGAATCGATTTCCGTGTCAGTAGACACGGAAATCGATTCTTCGCAAAAACGACAGAAGTTTGGGCCAAAGTACCGAGACAACCAACTTTTGGACGTTTCCGTACTTGTTGTTGTTGTTGTAGCCACGTAATCATACACCTTGTATACGCGTCGTCCGTGGCATATGGGCAATACTATCAACGCGTCGTATTTTCATTAACTTCTGTGTTCTTGTTGGATGCATAGGCTTTCACTTTACCATAATGGACATGCGATTGGAGTTTGAACAGTCGATACAGTCCTGTCAAGTACTTGTACTCCCAGGCATTCGGCTTTCATCGGTATAACTCTATAAATATATGAACACGGCTTCAAACATTGCTCGGACACGACCTCGTATTATAACAAAATAACATGTTTAAAATTGTAATTTTCTATGCTTTCTATGTATTTCTGCAGTATATCGATAATTATCAAATGATCATATGAACGTGCCACTACAATATTGACGTTAGAGCCGTAAATACATTATTTCATTTGTGATGATACGAGGTTGTGTCCGACCTAGGAAAAGGAGCTGTAATTCGATATTATTTGCATAAATATGTTCTAACTATGTCATTTTAGCAAGATAACAATAATTGTCAAATGAACATATGCACCTACCGCCAAAATATTCACATTAGCGTTAATAAAATCGCGGAATGTATTATGATACGAGGTCGTGTCCGACCAAAGTTAGAAGCCTTTGTTCATATATATAAAGTGATACCGATGAAAGCCGAAACACGCAGAATGCCTGTGCTTGTACTGGTATTAATTGAATGTTCCTACTGTTTGTTCCACGATATCCTACCGACCTACCGAGTCTGTTGGCCAAGAAACACATTAAATCACCAAAATATCCAACCTTAATTTTTCGTAAATATTAAAAGTCACCCTCCCCTTTATTGATTTTTTTGGTTTGACGAAATGTCAAAATTTATTTCATCATTTGAGCCGCGTCGTGAGAAAACATGTCTTCGGGAAATGTTTGGTCAAATTGATATTTTGTTACTATGACAATGGTATTCGTCTAATGAATGTAATGCTTTTTATTTGATCATGATATCTGCAATATTCATTAAGATATTACGGTTTATACAACACCATATTCAGGTCGTTTGAACAAATGAGACGTCACGTAAAAGCGACGTCAAACGACGTCAAAACGACGTTATAGTAACTGCGTATCTACCGGTACACATAGAGTATACGCGAACATTTACAACAGTTTGCAAGTTGACAAATTAGATGCATGTTTGGCATTGAATAATGAATGTATAAACGGATGAGCTTGAGTCATTTAGTAATACATGAAAATGAAAAGCGACAAAGACACACCGGCAAGTTCATGTACCAGCAGGTATAAAAGTGCGCGGGTACGGCGGATTCGGTATGGTGATTTCTTCTTTTTGACGTCCTGCTTACTGTGCGTTTTAATAGTTTTTCTAATGCACTCTATAAATATCCCGCAATCTGATTGGCTGATGGTCATACATTACATGTATATCATTGTTCATGAACGGTCGCAAATTATTTCAATATGTATTCCTACGCCAATACTAAGTTTGAGGTCGGTCAATTTACTCCACATAATGACCGACCAAAACATGGGGTAACTCACATAAAATTTCCCAAGCGGTATTCTGGTATTATTGTGAAAGACACATCTGGCTTGCATATTTAACGTCCTGGTCCGAAACGTCCTGTTGACCTGGTCCGAAAGTTGGATGATCCGAAGCGTACGGTGAAAAAATCTCACCGTCTGGATCTGGATTGTTACATTGCATGGCCAGTTACGGCATTAACTTGCAATGGGAGAGAGAGAGAGAGAGTTTATCATATGTTATTGACACTGGTAGAGGGCTGTCTTGAAGCTTCCGATTGACTTTGCGCACACAACACTGTCATCTAACTTATTCCAGTCCAGAACAGTTTGCGGAAATAATGAATGTTTGTACTGCTCGGTCTTACATAGAAAAGGCCTAAAACATTTACTATTGTTTGTCACCTCATTTTCTAGAATGTGTTTTATGTCACACAGTCACTAAATTGCTTTGGTTTGCACGAATGGGTGTTAGTATGTCATTGCTGGGTAGAGCTGGCACCTGCCCCTCGACCACCTTGTAGGACCGTTCGGACTTTCGTCGACTCTGCAGGCTCGGTAGTTCGAGTTTCTGAAGCATGTCCGATACGCAGCCTTCTTCTCGGGACTTGCAGTCGCCCGATATAAACCCTGCTGCTTGGCGTTGTACTTTCTCCACGCGGTCAATGTCCTTGATGTATTTATGGATCCCACAATATGGAGCTGTATTCTAAAGTAGAGCGGACTAATGCTAAGTAAGCTGTTTTCCGGCAGGTAATTGGGCAGTGTTTTAGGTTCCTTTTGATAAATCATAGGGAGCAGTTTGCTTTTTTCGTCACTTTATTAATGTGTGTGTTCCATTTAATGTCAGCAGAAAGTGTCATTCCGAGGTATGGGTTTTCTTGTACTTGTTGTAGAATTCGATTGTTTAGTTGGTAGAAGTGGGATGATTTGGCGTTTACACTCATGATGCAACATTTGCTAGCATTAAAACGCATCCCTCCCCAGGTAGATGCCCACGTCTCCAAGGCTTCAAGGTTGTGTATGCTGTTTATAGAGCGGTAGAGCATGCAAACAAGCAGACCTGAGATTTCACTGTGTCGGGCAAGTCATTTATGTGACATAGAAATAGTAAATGGCCGAGAACTGTCCCCTGCGGCACTCCAGAATTCACTGTCACTGCTTCTGAGGCCTCACCGTCAACAACAACCTTCATGTGGCGGTTTGTTAGGAA
Source organism: Conchocele bisecta (assembly GCA_029237695.1). NCBI lineage: Eukaryota > Metazoa > Mollusca > Bivalvia > Lucinida > Thyasiridae > Conchocele > Conchocele bisecta. The sequence continues at coordinate 15,811,141 of CM055267.1, read as the reverse complement.
GTCACTAAGCCACTCATTAATTGGACCATCAATGCCGTAGTGCCTGAGTTTATGGAGCAGCTTCCTATGTGGTACTGAGTCGAATGCCTTCGAGAAGTCGAGTATGGCAATGTAAATCTGTGCACCTTCGTCGTAGTTTTGAAGAAGGTCGTGTATGGTTGTTATTAGCTGGGTCTCACATGAGTAGCCTGATCTGAAGCCATGGTTGAGTGATGACAGGATCTTGAAATTATCGAGATGGTCGAGAATGTGTTTACAGATTATATGCTCTATCAGATTGCACGTGATGCATGTTAGGGAGACGGGTCTGTAATTCTCCGGGAGATGGACGTCACCTTTCTTGTAAACTGGAGCTATGTTGGGGTTTCTTCAATCAGTTGGGAGTAATATATGTCGGAGAGCTGGTGACAGTTGCGCTGCACAGTTCTTTAGGAGTATATTGGCGATGTATTGGCAATAAATGTATAGGAATTGAGATTTTACAGTTACACTTACAATAAATACACAAGTACGTTACATATATTACACATCAGGGCTTCTAAAATTTCAGAATGCCAATCGGTCCGGACGTAACTGTCGACCCGAAGGAGCCGGTACGATTAGTGCTACCCCCACGCCTCTGCCTCTCATGTTTTGTCAAAATATTTGTTTTCTAATAAACATGTTTTGGCAGCATATGAGAATCGTCTCCTACTATGAGAATCGTCTCCTAAGACGATTGTTATGTGTCCTGTTGGGGTCACGTTAAAATCTCGCGTTTTTTTATTACTGATGTTATTACACGTTTTGGTCTTCGCTAGTCGCATAATATACAATAATCTTGGTTGTGTCTAATCACGTCTTACATAATATGCACCTGCGGTTGTTATCAATACTGACTGTGACGTGCGGAGGGTGAGACATCAAAGGTTACAAAGTCATGCCGATCTGACACTTGATACATGCCGACGCGATGTCAACATACTCACATTTACGATCAATTACTCAACACATATTTATCCATTTTTGGACACTATCAGGCATGGAATTAAATATAACTTTTATTTAGTAAGGTTTGGTTCTGGAATTATCTTTCGCACATAATTATTCCATAACTTTATGTCATCTGAAATTTAAAAGCCGGAGGTGCAGAATCCCAGAAAAGAAGATAAGGCAAAAACCAGCGATGTGATGCAGTAACCAATAGCACATCGAAATATGTTTTTCCCCCAATAAACAAGTATTGGTAGCACATAATAATCTTCTCCTAAGACGACGATTATCATGTTTTTGTCAAACTATGTTGTAGTATTTTGTCAAGAATTATTGGTGTGTGTCCACATTTATTCTATTTCTTAATAAAAGCATGTTTCAGCAGCACATGCGAAACGTCTCCTAAGACTATTTTTACGTGTCATGTTTGGGACATGTTACAATCTCGTGTTCTCGCGATATCGAGCATGGGTTGATCGGGAAAATGCGAAGTATGATCGCGAGATTGCGAGACGAAAACACGCGATTCTATCATATTCAATCTTGCATTTTCGCAACCTCGACCACATGTGGAAGATCGCGCCTTTTTGCTTCGCGATCTGCATCAACACGCATGAGCAGAACCAATCCGAATTGTATGTCTGTAACACAAGATAAGCGTTACCTGCGTTTTATAATTCGGGTTAAAGCAAAATATATTTCCAAAAGCGAAAGGCTAGATGGCGAAAATGCGAGACGATTCTCATGTCTTTAGGAGACGATTCGCATGTTTTCGCAAGACGGAAACATTGCGAAACGACTGCTCTAGACGAAACATAATGCTGATTGTTATTTTTTGGATTGCAGGTGAACGCTTTTATTTAAACATGGCAGACGTACCTTTGTCCTTTATCAAAATGTTTGCAAACTGTAGATCCCGATGAGCTGGCTATTTACCAGCCGTCTCATCAGGATCTACGCCATTCGTACGTTCTTTATTTATACCAAAAGAATGACCCCTAATACAGCGTAATGTAATAGTTACACACGGATGACCACAGTGCATGGTTTCTTTATTTTATTTTAAAATCACCAGTAATGGCGAGTCTTAAATACGCTAATACCAGTCTATTTATAAACCGCTATGATCTCTACAGCTATCGAGACCTTCCCATGTAACAATTATACTATTTATAAATTAAATATAAATGTTTTGAAATATCGCTATAAGTATATATTAATAATAATATACATGTAGTGGATAAATATGTGCATTGTGATGGAACTTTCTGTGTGAGAACAACTGTAGTACGAAAACGTCATGACTCGAGCGGTCCGCCGTCCGCAAATATCGATAACGACGACGTAACCTACGTCATGTCAAAAGAACATGGGCCTGTTTCACTAACAAATCTTAGTTTGTTCATAAGTTCGAACTTAAGTTATAACTTATGACAAAAGTTATGACCGACTTAAGTCATTGCTTATTTGGTTTCACAAAACAAACTTAAGACGGTCATAAGAAGTCCGTCATAAGTTACAACTTAGTTGTTGTTTACAGCTTTGGTATGTGCCGCGCGGGTTCGAATGCCACTCGGGGCTTTTATTTTTATGATGTCTTTACTTTCTCTTTATGTGTTTTGACATCTAAAATAAGGAATTGCAGGCCTAATGTTGAATATTATTCATTTTTAAAAATAATCTCATCCAGAATATAAATTGTATCTCAATATTCCGACGACATTGAATACATATGGATATATTGGTTACCAACTAGTGAACCTTATACTGTAATATATACTGGCATATGACATGAAACAGTCTATACTGACAAACCGACCGACACTGCCCGATCGACCAACCAACACCGACTGACCGACCGACTGACCGACTGACCGACAGACCAATATCTATACCGACTGACAGACACCGACCGACATCTACACCGACACCAAACAACACCGACCGACCGACACTGACCGACACTGACCGACCGACCAACTGAGCGACACCGACCGACAACGACAGACCGACCGACACCGACCAACATCTATACCGACCGACCGACCGACACCGATCAACAGACAGAAAGACAGCATACAGACTATTTGCTACAAGCCGGCTCGATCTACAGTGATTTGTAAATGTTGTCGATAACTGGGCATACCGAATACTGGTAAGGCAATGACCTACGTCATAAATAGCAATACACGGGTTAATAGCACAGGTGTGGCCATCTACATGTAAGCATATATGGTTTATATGGCAGATAATTGCTAAAATAGTACGTATGAAGTGAACATTTACCTGCTGTCAGTGAATTGTTTTCTCCACCTCGGCTCACATGGGGGCATCCATCTTTGTTTATTTCATAAGTTCCGTCTTAAATATTTAAGTTATAACATAAGACCGCTAGCTACCTGTCTTAGTCTTCCATCGTTAATTTCGATTGTCATTCTTGCTAAGATGTTTTGTGAAACGGACTAAGCACGTACTCCAGACTTAAGTTATAAATTATGACAAAATTACTTGCTTAGTTCGTTAGTGAAACGGGCCCCATGTCTTTTGTGAAGTAAAACAATGAGCATTTCTAGAACCAGGTTGCACTCTTTATCCTGCAGTAATCAGCAGAACAAACCACCAAAGAGGTTTTGCAAGAAAGGATCTAGGCAGCTTTATTTGGGTAAGCATTAGTAGCAGGTTATGCGTCTTCTAGACCACCAGGTGCCATGTTGTAGTGGAGGTATGTGTTCCTCTGTGAGTACTAGAGCACATAAGCATACCAGTATCTACAACAGACAGGAAACTACAGTTTTCATGAACAAAGTTGAATGTGTCAAAACAAATTGTTCTTTCAGATATTCAGGGTATTGACCTCATGATCAGGATTTGATCGATTAGATCATGCTCTAGGCAGCAGTTGCCTAGTTGGAAGTGTATAGGGAATGTCCAGATACTTCAGAATCAAAAAGCATGATGAAACATATCTTTGAATTTCAAAATATTATTAAACATAATGATACAATTTATATTTGTAATAGTTTGAACTGTATTAAAAATACATCAGCTACCTGGCTGATAAAAGGAAAATGTTACTTTTCATGCTATAATCTACACAGACCAAAATAAACGCCGATCTGTTGAGAAACTCTGCAGATGTACACCAGATGTACACCTGATGATAAATGAATTTCACCCTTTTTGTTCGGAAAGGACAATCTGTTTGACGTAGTAATCCAATGTGAACATTCAGAGATCACCACGATCTGCAATATGCTAAATATTCAACACGATAAGTACATAATTTACACTATTAGGAGTTCACCTGTTTCTGTTTGTTAAGGAGTAATGAGCTAATAACATGATTTTCGGAAAGGACATTTTTTGACGGAATCTCCAATTCGAAGTATTCGAATACCCGGCATCATACAATATGTGTGGCAGCAGGGTAAATGATTGTTGGTTTTATATGTCCAATAGTTGAGTGTGATTTAAGATTTTTATTTTTTACCCTTACTCATGCCTAACACTGATTTCACAACACCCTATTCGGAAAGGATATTTTTTTACCGAAATTACCATACTGTCTAGTACGCACGCTCACGACAAAGAAAATTTACAAAACCTTACAGGATTTGTATGCCCCCGCTACAGAAAGGTACGGGGGCATATAGTGTTACCGGCGTCCGTCCGTACGTCCGTCCCGTCCGTACGTCCGTCCCGTCCGTACATCCGTCCCGTCCGTCCGTACGTCCCGATATTACCATATTCTTTAGCAACTTCTACATGGCTTCACATATTATGTCAATATTTATACACGTCATACATATGAACATGCCTTACACACTCCACCACCCAGTACTTCCACCTTGACCTTTGGCCTTGACCTTTTCCACTTTAAATGTTTGCTTGGCACTTTGGGACAAATCTACGTGCACGTTTCTCAATCCTACACTAACTTCTCAATACTTTTGGCAATCGCTTAAATATTTATACACATGATACATATGAACATGCCCTACACTCTCCACCACCCAGTACTTCCACTTGACCTTTGGCCTTGACCTTTTCCACTTTAAATGTTTGCTTGGCACTTTGGGACAAATCTTCGTGCACGTTTCTCAATCCTACACTAACTTCTCAATACTTTTGCCAATCGCTTAAATATTTATACACATGATACATATGAACATGCCCTACACACTCCACCACCCAGTACTTCGACATTGACCTTTGACCTTCACCTTTTCTACTTTAAATGTTTACTTGGCACTTTGGGACAAATCTACGTGCGCGTTTCTCAATCCTACACTAACTTTCACACACGCATTGCTCCAATGGTCCTCTACCGCCCTGTGACAAATCCACATTCGTCCTGCCCCCGCTAAGCACAGGGTGAAGGTCACAGACTTGGTGCGTTTGAAACCTTAACATTCAGTTAAATGGCTTATAATTTGTGTTTCCTTGCTCGGATCTGCTTCACATTTCACACACGCATTGCTACAATGGTCCTCTACCGCCCTGTGACAAATCCACATTCGTCCCGCCCCCACTAAGCCCAGGGTCAAGGTGCGTTCAAAACCTTAACGCTCGGGTAAATGGCTTATAATCAAATATGCCTCGTTTTCTTTGACTGCCAGCGGGGGCATTCGTGTGCCGACAGGCCGCATTTCTAGTTTTTATTTGAATTAAACAGGGTAACTCTTTAGGGTTATGTTCTCAACACTGCCTTAAAGTTCTTAATGTGTGTGATGAAGCTGCTCAAATATGGACAAAATTCAGGTGGCACACTCTTTTTAGCCGAAAATTGCACATATTTAGCCATTTTGCCAACAGAATGTGCATTTAAAATAATTGTTTGGCTGCGGCTGACATGTGTAATAGGGGCCAACATTTTGGAAATGATGGCTTTGATATAATAAGGTATTGTGTTTGAGTAAACCAGTCATAATGCGATTTTAAGCCTAATGCACCATGATTATAGAACAACCCTGTCAAGCGAGTATCGTAGCCTATTGTTCTGAAACAAGCAACTGAACTTCGAAGTCAGAGTGCAACATGCAAATCTCAGCGGAAATTACGTCAGCTAAGTTCACGACGTCATATCTTGTGACGTCGTCAGACTCCCGAAGACAGGTTTTCTCGCGACAGGCTCATTTGATGACTTCCAAATGGCAGAAGCGCTGGTATGATTGTGCTGTGGGCGCACCTTCCTTTTACCTACTGGGAGCATATGTATTGCGGGAAATCTGACGTCAGAGTTGGTTTTCATCCCAGTGTCACACAAAGCCCGGAGAAAGATAAACCTGTCAAACTCACCTTCATCGTCCTAAACCAATGAGGACATGCTACAGCTTGAATTGTTATACTGCAAAGATACCTGTATACCCAACAGTAAGCCCCGTTTGTGAATGTGGAGAAGAGGAGACAATAACCACTACCTGATGACCTGCGGCAGGTTTGCAGACTACAGGGAACATTTGAGACTTGCCAACGTCTTCAGTTCCGGAATCACTAGTTGCGAACGGTAACTTGCAATCTACTCCCGTACCGTCCGTAGTTACGGAAGGTACGGGAGTAATTGCAAGAGTTACCGTTTGCAACTACGGATTCACCGACCTGAATGAGGAACTATGATTGCCATTCAGTGCTGAACATTACCGATATCGATTGTTCTGACTCAAAACGGACAGATTTTCATACAATTTCCGAGTTGCCACCTGCCATATAGTGTATTTGACACTAATACAAGACTACAAGAATGTGTCACTTTCCAGAATTTTCCTCGACACTCTCCAGCTCTGTTTTGCCCCATGTTGAATTTCCACAGAACTAATGATTTGTTGGCAATAAAATCATTTTTTGATGGAATTCCACCAAATAAAAAAATGGCGTGGGTGATTTTTGTTATTGATGAAAAAGTACTTACATTTAAATAATGTCTTTTAGATTTAATGTCTTTATTATCCAAACGTTTGTCGCCACTAAAGGCATACTATCTCACATCTTTAGAAACCAACAGAATGGAGAGAAATAGAAATTGCTATGAACACTGAATGCCTAATAAATAAGAAATGTCAACAACATTTTTAGATGGAATATTTTAGATCTACTTAAAGTACGTTCACTTCTTGCATACAGTTCATGAAGTGAACATGTTCCATTTGGTCAGACCACGTGTTGCTGGCAGCCATCTTGACAGCAATAGGATTGAGATCGCAAACAATAGGCCAAACTGATGCCGTCAGACAGATGACTACTGCAGCCTATTTCACCAAATTTACCTTGCTAAGTAAACTTTGAGGGCGAATTTTCAATTTATTAATTTTTGTTATACTTAATTTATTACATTTTCACAGCCATTTTGGCTGTGATAATGTACTAAATTCAGTATAATAATTCTGCATACTTGTAATCATCAAATATATGCAGTCGTTAGTTCTATATGAAATAATGCATGTCGGGAAAAATGATTACTCCTTCAAAGTACACTTAGCCAGATAAGTATGCTAAGCAATTTCGGTGAAGTCGGATACTGTTTGTTTTTCCGATGGGTCTCCAAACATAATTAATATGCCTTTCGTGGAGGTTTTTGTTTTCCATGGCATTTTTTTATTTCTCAGAGTTTTTGTTGTTTTCTGAACATATTATAAGTATGGAAATTATAACATTTTACCATCACATGTGATCACGTGATATGTATTGTGCCCGTGGGGGTGGGAGGGGGAAGGCACTACAGGAAAAAAAGTAACATTTTCCGAGAATGTATCAGGCTTATTAAGTCCAGCACCGTCGGTATACAATGGAACTTCACTATACCGGACACCAAGAAAATATCAGCTATCTTATTTTGCTGGGTTTCTTGGACATTTATGTCAGGTGACAATGTCTGTTCATGATCGCATAGCACACAACTATGGCCAAGAATGATCAAATGCCTGATTTACATTGAAACTCTCTCTAAACTCTCTCTAAACCGGATACCCTGGGGACCTCCCAGGATGTCCGGTTTAGTGAGGTTTAGTGAGGTTTCACTGTAGTTTGACTTTTAAAACAATATATATCCCCAATAAAGTCTCAAACAATGCCGTTTGTTCATTATAATTCAATTCAAGATGATTAAGATGATCCGGCTTTGTGATAGTTTTTCAAAATTCCAACAAAAAATGTTCACCAATACTCGCGTTCATTCATTCAGAGACATAACGTAAACTCCTTGATTCATTTTATGACGTTTTGCGTCACAATCAGTGACGTAGCGTTGAATAAAAAAATGGTAGACAACAGAACGTTGCTCCAAGCAAATGGCATGATACCCAGACAAAGGCAAGTATTTCTTCTCAATACTGTGACATTTTGAATCGATTTAAAAGTACATGCCCACTAAGTAGGCACACAACGTTAGTAGTAGTAAGGGAGTCAAAATAATACCACCTACCGTGGTATCGTTTATAACCCTCTATAATACCCCCACCACCCCCGAAAATCAAAAAATTGGTTAACGAGGAAAATTGGGTCTCCCGACAGCAAATTTATGAATGTTTGGAGAAAATAATTTTGAGAAGAGGGAGTCCCAATTATATTGGTAATTGACTTTTGAAAGTATATATTGGTGTCATAAATACATCATGTTTTTTTCACGTCCAATTGAACAGAAAAAACAAGTACCAATATTATTAGAGAAAATGGATAATACAATACAATTTGAATTGCAAATTTTTAATGACTGTGTTGAAGAAGTTTACGAAGAATACGGGGGTTATAATCCTGTATATAAATTCTATAAAATGAGAACACTAGGCGATATCGAATACATGAAATACCAGCGTAATTTATTACGCTCCGATAAAAACGTTACATTTCCAATATTATACCGGCAATTATGTCAACTATACAAGAGGCAAATACGAACATTAAGACAGATAATGCGTATCGGATATGAAACTAAGGGCGTATTATATACTATTAAAACCCAACGATTCGTTTACGAATGTACATTTTTACGATATCGCTTATAAAGATATTGAAAAATTATTATTGAAAAAAAAAACTACTAATTAATTTATAGCCGAGTGTATTTTTCTTATCGAAGGTATGTAAACGGGCTATCTGAAATTATTTTTCATCAACCTCGAGCGGTCGGAGTCCGACCGCCGTTGTCATGCAGTTGTTTACCATGACAACAGCGGTCGGAGTCCGAACGCCGTTGTCATGCAGTTGTTTACCATGACAACAGCGGTCGGACTCCGAACGCCGTTGTCATGCAGTTGTTTACCATAGCGACCACATTTGTAGGGATAGAAATAAATAAATAAAAATGTTTAGCTCCAACCGCGGCGGCACGAACCCACGACCCTCGTCTCTATAGATTATCGCCTTAACCACACGACCACGAAGGCTGTTATGATAAACACTACCTAGTGTTGTACAATTATCGATTTACGACAATGTTTCAATTACACGGGTTATGAACCATGCGTAAATTGATAGCCGAGGTAAACAGAGCCGAGTGTATCAATTACACAGACGGTGTGTACAGTGTAATCCTAGACTGAATTTGTTATGCGATTACGGCGTAATTCTCAGTGAAAAAACACATGTTGCATAGGTATGTAAATTTGTTTACTGCACCAATATAAGAAAATTAATTATTTTTTAAAAAATCGCAATGGTGCTGTAACATTTCTTCCGACTTTATCTCCAATTTTTTCCCTAAATTTATCCCAATCAGTACACTCAATCTTGGGCATGGTGGCGCGTGCCTTGATTCTTATATCATTTTTTAATTTTTCATATCTCCGCATTTCTTCCACCACGGATTCAAACTCTAAATTTGATATTTTCTTATCGGCCAACGCTTTGGACACCATAACGTCGATGCTATTTTTCTTAGACCTGGCGAGAACGGATATTCTATCATGTTTTCTACCTTTTTTCTCGAGTTTTCCACCCGACGCCCTAATTACCATACACAACAACCCAGAAACGGCCGACACCGCACATAAAATCCCCGCTACGGGAACCGTTATAATGGTGGATATAGTTGCAGCTGTCCCCGCCCCACACAACACAGAAACACTCGCCAGAGCCGTGCTAGATACTTCAGCCATGTTCACCGCGCGCCTATATTTTTTAGCGTTTCTTTTTCTATTTGTATATTCTCTAACTAAAATATCCTGCATAGCGACGATATTATTCAACCTAAAATCTGGAACTTCTTTTCGTTAATTGTACACAGTGTTGATGGAGTGGTATTGACAATTGGAAGCGTTGATTCGTTCATATTTAAATTTTACAAATTTATTTCAATATATTAGTATTTACACAATAAGTTTCAATTAACAATGAGACAATAGTGGAAGAACTCTCTGAGTCACCGATTTTCGTAACAAAGTTAATAACACTACCTTGGGAAAGTCTAATTCGATCATTACCGGCGAACGAAACAATCGTCGAACTATCTCCAGAGATTTTAGTGACTCCAATCCCCGTTCTTCCCCATCTACTACAATATTTATCGCGACCGCGCCCACAGGTTTACCATTAGCATTAACCGAGCAGACCGCCATTTGGATAACTTCACCTGTGGCTGTCATAGTGTATCCCCCATATTTATTACTCGCTTTGGCACCGAACGAATATTCATAGTGCCCCTCAACCAATGGGCCCCGCTTCTCAGCCCAAACTGTTATGACACGTTTTGGTGTTTTCATTGTTTTCACTATTCCGGCAAGCGCCCTGTTTGCGTTATATGCCTCAGTACGAATCTCATAAGAGGCCTCCTCAAGAGCTTTGGTCGCGGCTATACGATCATGTTTCAGTTTATCAGAAACTTCGGTTATTTTTGCATCTAGTTCGGTAAGTGCCGCTTCTCTGCTGAGAGAGTCCTCTAAGCGCAACACATCATAAGCCTCAGTAATGGTCGCCTGGTGGCCTTCTAAGGCTTTATCAATACCCGACCGGGCCTCTTTTTGAAATTCGGTTATTTTTTTCCGTCTAGTTCAGCAACCGCCGCCTCTCTGATGAGAGAGTCCCTCTGAGCGCAACACCTCATAAGCCTTCGCAATGGCTACTTTGTGGTCTTCTCGGGCTTTCTCAACCCCAGACCGGGCCTCTTTTTGAATTTCGGTTATTTTTCCATCTAGTTCGGTAAGTGTCGCTTCTCTGTTGATAGAGTCCTCTAAGAGCAACACCCTATAAGCTTCCTTAATATCCGCCTGGTGGTCTTCTAGGGCTTTCTCAATACCCGTTCGGACTCCATCAAGATCAAACCGGGTCTCTTTTTTAAATTCGGTTATTTTTTCGTATATGTCAGTAAGTGCCGCTTCTCTGTTGAGAGAGTCCTCTGAGCGTAACGCCCCATAAGCCTCCGCAATGGCCTCTTTGTGGTCTTCTCGGACCCCCTCAACCCCCGACCTGGTCTCTTTCAGAAATTCGGCTATTTTTTCGTCTAGTTCGGTAAGTGTCGCTTCTTTGCTGAGAGAGCCCTCTAATCGCAACGCATCATAAGCCTCCGCAATGGCCTCCGCAAGGTTCGACTGGTGGTCTTCTCGGACTTTATCAATACCCGACCGGGTCTCTTTTCGAAATTTGGTTATTTTTTTATCTAGTTCAGTAAGTGCCGCTTCTCTGATGAGAGAGTCTTCTGAGCGCAACACCTCATAAGCCTTCGTAAGGTCCGCCTGGTGGTCTTCTCGGGCTTTCTCAATACCCGACGTGGCCTCTTTTCGAAAATCGATTATTTTCCCGTCTAATTCAGCAAGTGTAGCTTCTTTGCTGAGAGAGTCTTCTAAGCGCAACGCATCATAAACCGCTGTAATGTCAACCTGGCGGTCTTCTCGGGCTTTATCAATCCCCAACCGGGCCTCTTTTCTAAATTTGGTTATTTTTTTACCTAGTTCGTTTAGTTCCCGTATGCGTTTCTTCACGACTTTGTGTATTCACAGCCAGGGCATATTCTCTAAGTTGTGATAGTAGACTTTTGTGAATCTCGTCCGTGGCCCTCGATATAGTTCTATTGATCAAGGCCTTTGTTGTTTGGGTAGTTAAAAAGTCGCCCTCTGTCGGGATGAATCCCCCTTCTGCCGGTTCCAAATTATTTGAATTTGTCACCCAATCGGAAGAACTACCTGGTCCGTATATACTCATTTTCAATAATGTTGATAATATATATTACGAACATGCGTTTAATTCTAAATAATTTTCTTAAAATTAATTAATTTGAAATTTCTAGGACTACCGAAATCGGGTAATCGTTCTTCAACTCTCGCCCTTTATCATCGAGAATAGAAATCTTCAACTCGTGGATGTGTCCCGATTCCAAAACTTTCATCTCGGGGTGTGGGAAGTCTAAGGTCAGGGTCTCACCATAGAAACAGTCGCTGGCGGGCACGGTTTTCAGTAATATGCTGGGAGTGCCGTCTACCGTGTTGTACGATGTGTTCACCCGATCCAGGTGCACCCCGAGAGTTTTCGTGACGGCGAAGTTCACAGGGGTCGTGTCGACGTGCTCGCCAGGATCAAACACTCCGTCATCGTTGCCAAGGGTATGTTATTTTAAATCCTAACAGTGAGCCCAACCCCGGTGAGGATCCTTAAACGCCTATCAACGGTCAATGTCGTGAGCCCCGTGGCTTTCGAGATTGCGAGAGTGACTACACCAGGAATCTTCTCCGCGACAAAAGCTTGGAGATCTCCGAAACTCCAAAGACCCTGAGGTACTATAACCTTTGGTGGACTTATGACTCTATTTACGTCTATTCTATGTGGACTATCTATGATGTGTTCTGATGCGAAAAAACTCGACGTCCTCGACTTCTGTTGTGAAAAACTCGAGCGTTTCAACGTTTTTCCATCCAACCGTGAAGGTGATTGATCTGAGGCCTACCCGGCGTTGTCCGCAGCAGTTGTCTATTAACTTTTGAAGTTCACAACTCCCTTTTTGAACATTTAGTGATAGTAGCAAAACATAATAATATCTTTCAATGGATACAAAAGCATTTAGCTTTAATTCTAATTGCAAATGTACGGGCGGTCGGAAGGTAAAAATACACGCAAAAAGACCGTTGTTCAACCTTGTATCACCCCCAACCGTAAACGGTTAGACCGGACAGTGGCTTTGGCCACCGATTTATCCCCTAACCACGTTTGCAGTAAATATAGGCTGCCCGCCCAAGGATTACTAACGATGGAGTCGGTTTAAAACGGGTGGAAAGCCACACCGATGCAGTTTTGGCAGAAACCAGCTAAATTTTGCTGTATGGTGCGCAACAGCCGGGTGTGGAGTTTCACATAAAGACCATCTAACATCCAAGAATATCATGCTCCGAAGTGTCTACAACTTTCACACGTATTATACTATTAGGAGGATTCTCAAAGAACTAGGTATTTCTCTACCTCAAGACGACGCCTGGGATCCCATTTCCAACGCATACGACCGTATGGCGTTTGAAAGATTGTGTAACGAATTTAACGTTTCAAAAGACGCGGACTGGAGGCAGAAAGCATTTCCTACCACCACCGGCCTCGGGGACGTTCTCATTCGGGGCCAGTCCGGGAATTGGACGCAGACTGATTTTAGACACGATTACTCCGGTGACCACATCGTCAGTCGGAACGCCGGGAATTTTTACCCCGCGACTATGACTTTCGGGCCAGAAGTGTCTGGAGGTCGGCACTGTGGCGTGTTTTCTTGTAAAATGTTACCTCCGAAACTGGCTCACGTCGATTACATACAGCTGGCTGCTGAGGTTCAGAACGCGTGGACCACATTTATGTTAGATAAGGGTCTAGGGTTCACGCAGGCCGGGGTTACTCGCGTCAACAAATCTATTCGCACGTACGTCTGGGCCATCCTCGGCGCACAGAAGCAAACTCGCAGTTCTATACTGGGCACGGGAACGGCGTTTGATGCACAAAAACAGTTCTTGGTACTTGTTGAGGACGCCATCTCAGCTAAGGTGGACCTGGAGAAGGCGATCCAGAATTATCAAGACGTTTTGCAGATGCCAGCACCCCAGTGGACTATGTATTTGGAATAGGTCTTTATATGGCGCCGAGCAATATGATACTACGAGACGACCCGTTGATGGTTACAATAATCAGATCGTAATCGCCACCGCCAATCAAAAAATCGGTCACAACGGTAACGTGAACACGGATATCATCAAGCGCACCCCCAACACGATCGGGTTCAACAGTGTTGAGGGAACCGATTTCATAAAACACCAAAACACAAAATGGATACACATCCCTCTACACAATCGAACCCAGTAACCCCAATTAGTATATTGGTATGCACCATCGAGTTCATAACAGAGCCATCGCGATTGGGAGAAACACAAATCAATCACAGATTGGGTGAAATTGGAAGGCACAACACGGAGGAGGAGAAATTAGGGCTCGTCGTCACCCTGTGTGGTCGGGAGGAAATCGGATTATTTGCGCTTTGGTTTTAGGAAACTCTCTGGCGAGAATAGTAGGAGACCGGCGATTGCCACGATAAAGCCCAAGTATTTTTGGCTAGCCATCCGGCCGTTTTGATAATATAGTTAGCAAGTAAGAAACGATACTTCCGATCAGTCACAGTTAGTGCGGCAGCCGCCTTTTCGGCTAATTTTAGCCAGGAGGACTGGCGAGGGCTTTTAGTTTAGTTGTTTTTTTACCCATCCTTGGCTCCGACGATGGCGCGGTGGTGGGGGTTCTGTGGGGGGTGGAGGGTGCTGGCGCGGGTAGTGGCGCCGCACAACCAGTGGAAAGCTAGAACTATGGTCGATATAGTCATGCCTGATAGCAACGAGGATGCTTTTTTTGCTTCGTGATGCCTGTTCTCTGAATAGAGTGCGAAGGACGCTCACGATTGTCGTCCGCTCACCGAGTATCGTATCTCGCGCAGTACCCTCGAGATTGTTTCGCGGATCAGATTTATTTGGGGTGCGGAGTGTCTCACGGTTAGTCGAGGCAGAGCCTCCAAACGAGCTGCTATTTCATTCCGCAAACGACGCAAGCGTTTGGTGATCAGCTCGGTAGTTCTCTATCACTCCAGCTTCCTCCAGTTTTCTTTCTTCTAGCGCGATATGTTCATCCAGCGACGAGATTTTGCGAGGTTAAGGACCAGTTCGCCCCGGCCGTTTTTGTAGGCGTATCGATGGCCCGGAGTTCGCGAAGAGGTAAACGGTGGGTCATCGCGTTTTGAGTATTTCACCCCAATTTGCCGATTGGACGCTGAACGTGGTCTCCATCGGTTAATAGCGTCGGTTGGCTACTCGAGGGAGTTCGCTGAGCCTCAACAGTTTCTATTCGGCGGCCGTTTTCGCCATCGTTTCGTTCGGTAGACTGTAGGGCTCTACAGCGCGGGGTTGGGTAGGCATAATTGTTTTACCACTCTTCCAATCTGGGAAATTCCTAGTTCGCTCTTTATGATTTCGCCACCGCCCCGGTTTCTGCAACGGTTGTTTAGCGTTAGGGGTTTTCCGAGTCTACATGTTGAGATCGGAGACATTTGTTGCTTTGTAGTCGCAAATCTAACCGTTTCAGATCCAATTTGAACTTGGAGTAGTCGCGACCGACAGATGGGACCACACCTTTGTCTGCCAAACCGTTGTAGTAGGTAGTCTACAGCTCCTCGCGTAATTCCCGACTTTGACCAACGATGCGGTTTTGCGCCACCTACTTCCCTCGGATTGGATTGGAACTGGAGGTTGTATAAAGGGTGTTTCGTCATTATAATCAGTCTATGTCATAATCATCGTCGATCCACATCCGACGTAATGTCTCTGCCGATTTCATCCTGTCAATATCGTAAATCAGCCCTATTATTTTCTTAAAATTAATTATGTATTAAAGACAAAACATACGGGTTTAATATAGATTCACTAAATTATGTTTATCGAGTCTATACGGTCGCAAACTCAATCCATACCGGCAGACTGCCGTGAGCCCCTCGGGGCAAAAAGGTTATCGTGAGACAGAGTGTCGTTATTACGAAACAACCACGACGATCGACCGGAAACCGCAGCTCTTGGTCCGCTTCCCAAACCTCGGAGGGCTAACGACGTCCATTGTGCCGGGTACTGTTCGCTCGCTTTTTACTATTTCGCTGACGTCGTCGGACGCGGACGAAACCGGTCGTTCAGAACCTGGTCGCGGCCATTCGTCAAGAAGACCTATGATAAAGATTTCTGGGTATTGAGGTGATGGTGATCGACGACAGCGACGTCTACCATTGTATCAGGACCTATGGAAGACGGCGCGAAGAGCGCGGAAAAACGCTGTCTATCTGGGTTTTGACACCAGCAAAAATTAGGAACGTAAACCAAACTAGAATCGGGGTGGTAACAAGGTAGATAACAACGCGAGTGACAATGCGGTCGCGGGGCGCTTACGGGCAACGCTTCACATCCCGCTCGACTTTGAGTTGCTGGTGAGTCACATGCCCTACTTTCAGAGCGCTTTGCTGACTCCGCCTCGATACGTAACTACGTTAAACGACTTCGGCCGAGTTCTTCATAACCAGCGACCTGTTAGCGACGTATACGATCGATAATGTTTCGCTGGAGCTACGATCCATGGTCACGATGCCCGAACTCGCGCGATGATCAGAACCCCAGTACGCCGGGCGCGTTGCCATTACTTTACGACCGAGTTCTTCGCCATCTCAAGATGTACGAAAGACAAAGGCGACACATTGTGGAATATGTAACGTTTCAACGTACCCGCTCGCTCGATGAAAGGTATAATGATGTTGTTCGGGATGTGCGGTTCGCGTCGGTCTAGAAAAACCGACAAATTCTAAAACCCCAAAATCACTAAGGTAGAGATGACGATCGAGGGAGTTCCCAATCAACTCTACAGCGCGGGTATTCGCGGCGAACCAGCAGGGGGAACGAAGTAAGAAGCAGTTAGCTGGCCGGGTCTAAGCGCTCTCCGGAGGTTGCAGGGTTGCCAAAGACCTGCATCTCTCGGCCGTCTCCCTCGGCGGAGTTCCTGAATACCAAATACGCGTTATGGCTAGACAATGCGAGCCAGCGACACGACGAACAAATACACGGCAGCGGACGCCAAGTGAGAACGCTTAGCGGAGAGGTTGTGACGATCCAGATAACCAAAGAGGCGGACGGAGCCGGGCTTGGCCTTGAACGTGTTTTTTATATAATTACTAGAACGCACAACTCAACATCGAATAGGCCGATCGTCTCAGCACTTCTATTGAATTTAATAAAAAAATCATTAACGATTTATTAATTAATAAATTTGATAATTCTAAAGAATTAATTAACAAAATAGCAATCATTCTAACGATTTATTATTATATAAATTTGATAATTCTAAGAATTTAATTAAAGAAATTAGCAATAATGTAATTCACGATTGGAGATGCCCCACTCTGCCATAATATGTGGGCTGACAGGATGTGGAAAAAAAACGAGTTTACATCTCGACTTGCTCGAGGAGTCCTACCGCGATGCCTTTTCGTCCACATTGTGATCTGTGTCCCACCCCGCGCTGCGCATCTATTCACGACTTCTTCTTATCAGCGGCGAACGTTGGATATGGACCGACCTGGGTATACTTTATTGACCCCCGGTGATAGGCTTCACGATTGGTTTGCGTGGTTTATACCAAAGATTCCAGGGTGAGCCCACCCTAAACGTGATTGACGATTGCTCGGCCAAGGCGCGAGACCCAAAAAGAAGGACATGCTTCGGAGCTGAAGGCTCGCATTTTTCTGCCGCCATGCTAGGGCAAAAGCGTGATGGATATCATCAAAAAGTAACAATCGCCGTCCTAATGGATCTGCGGCGAGCAAGACGAAATGGGTCGCCCTCTTTCACTGCAAGGACCGAGGACTCATTCGATGGACTGTCTTCGGTGAGAATGACGTTATCCCAAACGCGCGAGGAGCGCCTGGAGGTTCGTAGATTGCTTTCGGAAACTAAGCACGCCAGCTTTTGCTAAAGACTGATCAAACAATGCTACGAAGTTATCAATTAATTTTATAATTAATTAGCAATTACTGGAAACAAATGCTGAACAATGCTGAACAATGCTTAGCAATACTGAACAATGCTGAATCAATTGGCTAATAAATGTTGAACAATGCTGAAACATTGGGTAACAATGTTAACAATTTGGTGCTCCGCTAGCGAGCTTTTTTGCGAGCTAAATGGTGATCATAAGTATGGGTGGTTGCGCTTGCCATTATGTTAAAGTGATGAGATTGTTTAGGATAGTTAAATTAATTGTAAGGAAAATGAACTGCGACGAATCTTCTCGATCAGCTATAGAAGAAACCTCAACTCCGACTGCAACATAGATATGATCCGTAGAGCAATCGGAATCAACACCAACGGCGGTTTGGTATTGGGTTGGTGCAACGACTCGAATGAAATGAAATGCGGCGCGACGAGAGCGGCTAGCTGCGCTGGTTGCTGGGGGACAATCGGGCATTATCTCGGTAGGCCGTCTCTCAGTTTTTCAGGTTGGATAAGATGTTCAGATTCGAGATCGATATAATGTTATGCGATACGAATCCAAAATTGGGAGCGGAGATGTCAAAAAACTCTCGGATCGGCGGCTATTACATGTGTACGCAACCGCCGTTAGTATACTTTCCCTATACCAAACACCTCGGATTTGATGACGATCTAGAGACTGACCCTTTTATAGTCCTCACTCTTAGAACAGCCTTGCTGCTAAAATTTTATCACAAGGTTTTGAATGTATTAAGCCTCCGCTGACAACCGCGTTGAACGGGTAAACACTGTCAATTTGGACATTATATGCCCACGAACTATAAGCCCCTGAAAATGATGGACACAAGACACACCCGCGAGAGTGACGGAGTTTAACCGATTGCTCCAACCCAATCGGAAACCGAGTGTTACTCCGCCCACTGGATGACATACCGCCATATAAAAAATCCAAAAAAAAAGGCAGTGGGCGAGCGGCGGCTGCCACCCGAAAAGTGTAAACAAGATAAATACTGACGAGCTTCGAGAAGAAGGCTAAATCCAATCGAGATTGGGGTGCAATCGGGGACGGGAGAACAGCAACACATCTGAAGACAGAGTTGTGTACACCCCCCCAATTCACGAATTGGAAGCACACCCAATTCTTTTTGAATTTGTCACCCAATACCAACCGCCGTCGTTGGGAGTTGGGCGAATCCGATTGAACCCAAATTCGTGAATGGGGGTGGGTTTGTTGGGTGGTGGTCTGGCAGTTGTTGGTGCCCTGTGCGTGTGGAAATACCCCCCTATTATCGAAAAAACAACAGCCAGGTGTTCAGAAGGAAAGAAAAGTTACGAAACACCAATGCGATTGGATGCGCCCATTTTACAGTTTGATCAGCGACCATTTTATATGCAATTATGGCTGTACAAGAGGTAAAATGTTAGTGGAAATGCGCTTTATCCACGCTCGTGGTGATATCGGGTTTCAGTATCGGGTATGCTCGACTATCAAAAGATGGCCCTAGGAGGATCCGCTCCCAAATTGGACTCTTTACTGTGAGAGACGTAGGGCTCGCGACCTAGATGTAGCGGCCGCAGTTTGGACCGAGATTATCTAGTTAAGTTTAAAAGCTGGAATTTCTACAGTTAATATATGGAAATAAATGGCTTCATCGCAATGATGATAGGTGGTGCGCTCTTAAAAGCATTTGCGTTCACCGGCAGCAACTTTCTATTTCTAAACTACATAAACTCGAACGCGGATGAGGAGGTACGCGTCACGATTTAGCTGTTAGAAACAATTCAATAGCGCAAAGGAAGCGTGGTCGGAAAAAAAAAAAAAAAAAACAAACCGGGGGGGGGCCCATCGTGGACTGAGGTCATGAAGAGCTTCGCCGCTGAAATCACGCCGCACAAACTTTTCAGAACGTTGAAGAAGCCAAACCGCAAGTACGCGCTGGCCATATCCGCAGAAAAGTCTCGCGCCGCTGGGATCGCGAAGCCCCAACCTTTCAGATTTCTATGTACCGTCAGAGGCCCAAAAGGACCGCACCGAAGTTCGCGTTCATCGTCGATTGGGGGAATGGGAGGTGTGGTGGGTCCTCGTCGGCTACTATATTCAATCGAGTTTTAGAATTAATTATTTTTAAATTAATTATAAATAAATATATATATATAGAACGATGTCAGTTGACGTAATTTATTTTGCTATGATTGATGTAGGCTACTCTGCCTTAAACACGCATAGCTGGTGCAAAGGGTATGATTCGTATGGCCAGAGATTCTCTCGAGACGTGGCGGGAGGAACGAAAAAAGAGGCCACCCTTTTCGCAATGCGGATGTTATATTCCTCCACCAATCCTGCGGGAATTATATTTTCCCCAATTTCCTTCAGAACTTAACCCCATTCGCGATTGCAACTTCCCAATAAAGGTTTATTATTATCGAGCAGTTACCGGGGACGGATCGTCGGAGGGCATGTTGAGAAATGGTCTGATATATTAGAATTCATCCGCATTACGATCAACACGCGCAAAAAAAACTTAATACCAAACTATCGGTTCGCCTAACCGCGCAAAGCTAGCGAACCGTACTATAGCCCCCGCGGCTACTGGAAGGGACTCGCTTTGCCATCAAGAACTCGGGCCGGGACCCAAGGTTTCAAGAAAACGTGTCAAGGAAGGGCTCAAGAAAGCAGGCCATCTGGCAGGGAAAATCTATGTACCCGCGCCCACCATTATTCAGCGCCCGAAATTCGGGACGTGCCGGTTACGATAGAACAAGTTCACAAGCGGATCTCTGTTTCTCCCTCACGATCGCGTCGTCGTAAGACCGTACAAGTTACGCGCTGACAGTCGTTGACCGTTAGCGGGAAGGTGTTTATATGGGGGATGGCCGTTGGCCACTAAAGAGGTCTAAGGAGGTGGCCCGAGGCTCTCTATCCGAATTATAAGAGGTGTCTCTCAAATGGGCGAATCTTCTCAAGGTCGATCCCGGCCGAGTAGTTCATGGGCCGCGGTCTCTCCATCTTTGTCTAAGCACCGAAGTTTCTGTTAGACGCGGCCGCGTCTACATCCACCGGGACCAGAGGATCGTGGAATGGAAACGCTTCAATCGACCCTGGCTGAGAGACTGTTTGGACACCATTACGCTAAAGGAACTTGTAGGCCCTACATTCGCGATTCGCCGAGTGGGTGGCAGGGATGCCCGCCGTTGGTCTCCGCAAATGAACGGAGAGGTGACAGATTGATAGGTAAGGAGACCGTAGAGGCCATCAAGTTTAAAAGGGTGACGAGCGGAGCCTCTACCGTCTTCGCGCGGGCGACCCGTTGGTTAGAGGAGCACGGCTTCCATCCAGATATTGATGTCGGTACCTCTATCAACAGGGAGAGCTCGAAGGTGGCAGCCGCACCGCGCGGGATCTGATCCCGTTTGTGTTCCACTGTATATCATCTAGTTCGATCTATTACAAGCCCGATGAGCACGTGCTCTACTATTTGGATGATGGGCCTTCCTCGAGGGTTTCGACATCGCGAAGAACTTCTCGCGGTTGCCTTCTGACTTCACCCAGTACACCCGGATCATCAGAGTCTTTAGATTGTTAATTTTCATATTTTTTTCAAAAGTATGAAAATAAATCATTAGAGTGGTTCTGTATGTATTCCGTATGGTAACACACGTCTTTTATCGTAGTATGCAGAGAGAGTCCTAATTTTTGTTGTCAAGTACGTTTTCATAAACACCGTCTTTTCATTTTAAATCCCCTATTTTGTGATACATCTATAATGTGTTTTTCCATCTTCTGTAGTTTCGGTTAGTACTCGCTTATATCTATCACAATTTAAATTGTTAGTTCTCTTGGACATTCCTTTCGCAGAGTTTTATTAATAGAATTAATTTTTTCTATCAAAATAAACACGTACTTTTAGATAAACGCTATCGCTTCTACGCTTAAAATTCCATTTTGAAAAGTCCGTCTCGGCTCTCTTTCGCTTCAATTTATCCCAAGCCCTAACCACCATGTCTTTTTTCTTTTTCAAACCCGTCTAGTAAGTTAGGTCGAATCAATTCCTCTATCGATTTTTCCTCTAACTCCCTTTATAATACTTACGTATCCATCTGTATTAATTCAAAGGTCTTCTCTTTTTACGTTATTTGTCAAGAATTCGTAGTAAAAATTCCAAACATTACTCAATTTAGCTTAGTTGATAAACGCTATTCCACAATGGATTGGTCTCTTTACCGCACACCTGGGTTTTCATTGAAGATATTTCTTACGCTTCTCATATCTCTTCAATTCATCAAAATACGCGGATCTTAATGCTTTGTCAACACAGGTTTCGTTTTGTGTATATGTCGTATTTAAATGTCTCTCAGTTGCTCTATCATTTTTCCACAACACGAGTTTCACTAATAATTTCATTATGGCGGCTACTGGTTTCTTATTTGGTTCTACATCACCCGTTCGTCTTGCGGCTGTAACTTCTTTTGCGAACCATTCGATGGGTTGTTCCGCTAATATAATCTATAACTGATGAACTCAGTTTTTCTAGGCGTGTTTTAAATACCATTTCAACAGTGGCGCGTACAGCAATAACTTTGTGGCTGTCATAGATCCCCACAATGTTTCCATCTCCTCTTGTTCGCCCAGTATACTTTTATTTATTTTAATCATGTGGTGTGGGAACTTTCATCAACCTTCTATTCTCTGTTTATAAATATTTTGGGGACATTTCAGAAATTATCTTTTAAGTTATGTGGAACTTCTTATCCACCTCCGCAAACCCAAACCATGTCTGGATAAGACTCGTTTACAAAAAATAACTTTTTAATAAATTGGGTTATGTGGGGTATCTATATGGGGTATGTTTCTCTCCACACGGCATCTCTTTATTTAACGTTGATTAAATATAACGCGTTTGCGTCGTACCCAAAACAGCCTTGCACGGTTTGCGAACCCACTCTAATATTTTGGAAACACCAGCTTGACTGCAATATCGTGTAAATAACTATTGAATGGACCGCCAAACTAGAGCGTCTTCATCATTTGTATGTTTCTTCTTTTGGTGCATATAGAGCATCCTCGGTATACATCTTCTTTGATGATTTTTGTTCTTTATATGGTTCTCTCAAATAAATATTGTACAGCTACTCCAGGTAGTGTTACCGCATCTTTGAAAATATCCACACCTCTGTGTATATACAATGCACACATTTTTTTCCACCGCTTCTAGGAACGGTGCTACATCTAAATCGTTATAATATTTCAACCAATCTCTGAAAGTTTTCATATTTATTTTCTTCGAAAAATTCTACGACATTTATTAATTCTGTGTCATTCTATTATACATTTTCCCAGATTGTCTGGAATTACCCAATTATTCTATATCACGGTAGTCTGGGTAATCCAGTTTGTCTGGAGATCGAACATCATAAGGAAAGAAAGATTTCTGTCCTTTGCATTCGTAGCGCTTTTATCCCAACTATCGTAACTTACACCTGGTCCTAGTATAATAGTATTACATCAAGAAATCTAAACTCTGGAGTAAATAGAATATTGTTGCGTTTGCCACGTTTTCCGCCCATTCTTTCTTTGTTGTTTGATGCCAGTTTCGCCTACTAGGTTTTTCTTTATTAAGTTTTATCATACTTACTGCTGTTAAAACCATAACCTGGTAATTGCTCTATCCACTGTTCGATCTTGGCGGTTTGGTTTTTACGTATATGTTCTGTATTAAAAAACATACTTGACCACACTTCTTCTCTTATAGCTTTTCCCCTGTCTTTAAATCTTCTACGAAATTTTTTCTATAAGTTTTTGCGGGATCTTTATCACAAATATTGTGTTACTGTTCCTAGAGATATTATTCCTATACGATCGCTTACCGGAACGTGTGCTCGGCTTCGTACTCTAGATTATTACGAGGTTTTCAAATTTGGTTGAGATATGCCTCAATATGTATACTAATCTGATATGGATAAAGAGTAGTGTCGAAACCGATCTTTATGTCTTTATCAGTTCTTTGAAATTAGCCTTTCCCACTTAACTACTAGGTTTGAATTCTTTGCTTCTTCTAATAAGTGTATCTCTTCTCATAGTGAAGGCGCCGTTTTTCTTTTCTATGTTTTGCATGAATCTCACACCGTGCCAGTAACAGCCGTGATAATTGATATACGGTATTGGTTCTCTGGACAGTATCCATCTAATGGAGCTCCTAAAATCCATATTTCACCCCCGTGTCACACTGTCGTGGTGAATGTGAATTCCCTCGCGCTTTTCCCACAGAGTACATCCAATCGATCGCCCATAACTGTTAGAACTTTTTTGGGTAGAACGCTTTCTCGAACGACGAACGCGGGAGCTCTAAATATTTACCATTCACATACTATTTTGTCTCACCTTTCATACATGTTTGGGTCCGGGTCTCTTTTCATATTACTCGCTTTCGTGAATTTCTGCTGGGCAAATTATCGCAGGCGTAAATTTTATATAGGTTTTTAAGGTTTTTTATTAGATATGGTGATTATTAAACTAGTCCTATTGTCATTGGTTTGATTACCTATTGCTTATAGTGCGCTGGTACCTTTTTTCAACCACATTACGTTACATTGGGTGGGTGTTGTTATACTTCTATACGATTTTAAAAAACTCTTCAACCTTTTTCAGATTGAAAAAAGGAATTGGTGATGAAACCACATTACTACCAAAAATATTGCTTACTATTTTCTTTCGTCTTTTTCTGTACATATGTCGGGTCTT